>CM038682.1:339345555-339508975 GCA_021605205.1 Aegilops longissima
ATTATAGTTGGATCTTATGTTTCTTCTCCCTCTTCTCTCTTGTAATGGATTGAGTTTTCCCTTGAAGTAATCTTATCGGATTGAGTCTTTAAAGATTTGAGAACACTTGATGTATGTCTTGCCGATGCGATCTGTGGTGACAATGGGATATCCGTCATTCACTTGATGTATGTTTTGGTGATCGACTTGCGGTTCCGCCCATGAACCTATGCATAGGGGTTGGCACGTTTTTCGTCATGACTCTCCGTAGAAACTTTGGGGCACTCTTTGAGGTTCTATGTGTTGGTTGAATAGATGAATCTGAGATTGTGTGATGCATATCGTATAATCATACCCACGGATACTTGAGGTGACATTGGAGTATCGAGGTGACATTAGGGTTTTGGTTGATTTGTGTCTTAAGGTGTTATTCTGAAATGCTAACTCTAGGGCTGTTTGTGACACTTATAGGAATAGCCCAACGGATTGATTGGAAAGAATAACTTTGAGGTGGTTTCGTACCCTACCATAATCTCTTTGTTTGTTCTCCGCTATTTGTGACTTTGGAGTGACTCTTTGTTGCATGTTGAGGGATAGTTATATGATCCAATTATGTTATTATTGTTGAGAGAACTTGCACTAGTGAAAGTATGAACCCTAGGCCTTGTTTCCTATCATTGCAATACCGTTTATGCTCACTTTTATCGCTGCTACCTTGCTGTTTTTATATTTTCAGTTTACAAAAACCTATATCTACCATCCATTTTGCACTTGTATCACCATCTCTTCGCCGAACTAGTGCACCTATACAATTTACCATTGTATTGGGTGTGTTGGGGACACAAGATACTCTTTGTTATTTGGTTGCAGGGTTGCTTGAGAGAGACCATCTTCATCCCTCGCCTCCACGGATTGATAAACCTTAGGTCATCCACTTGAGGGAAATTTGCTACTGTCCTACAAACCTCTGCACTTGGAGGCCCAACAACGTCTACAAGAAGAAGGTTGTGTAGTAGACATCACCAGCGAGCCAGCTGTAGACCTGGAGTCTGTAGGCTCCACTGACCCGATGTTGGTCGACTCCGACACTACGTCGCTTGACGCGTTCCCCACCAACGTGGTGGTCTACGATGAGCCGCTCCCTCGCGCGGAGAGCGGCTGAAGCACCATCATAGAAGTGCTTGTCGTCGGTCACGACGAGCACTTCGGCGGAGGTGCTCGCGACCCGCTCGACGCAGCACTACAAGACCTGACGGCGCCCATCCCAGAAGACGCCGACGCCGAGATGCTGGAAGCATGCCGCATCCAGCTCGTCGAGGGGGCCAAGAGGCTTGCCAGCATGAGACGCCTGTCGGAAGCCTATCAGCGCGAGATGGACTGCGGCTGTAGGCGTACCTCACCAGCTCGGCCTGGGCCCAGCTGCCTTGGCATGGTCCAGCAGCGCGGCGTGGCCATCGCCAACCTGTTCGGGGCAGATCGCCCCGTCTATGCCACGCCTGCGGAAAACATCCGAGCTGCCCAGGCAACAACAGAAGAGCTGGACAAATTTGAGGGCGAAGAACGTCTCCAGATGGTGGAGCGCGTCCAGCAGCTCCTCGACGCGTCTACCGAGGAGCACGAGGCCGGCTGCCGCACCGAGGCGCCACAGCGGCAAAACGATGATCCGCCTCCCCGCCGAGATCAAGGCCCGGCATCTCAGACGCCGACTGGTGGCGTCCGCGGAAGAAGAGACAAGGAGCCGGCTGCCAGCCGCAGTTGGACTCGCATCACCATAGAGCGCGACCAAGACGGCCGCCCAAGAGCAGTGGAACGACGGGACGACTGTCCGCCTCCTCCCCCTGTTGATCACCCGACACCTGGCGACCGCCTTGGCCGCCGAGAGGGAGTTGGAGAGAATGATGCCCGCCACCGGATCGACCGCCTCCACCGATCCCTGGCGCTAGAAGAAGAAGATGAGTTGGGTCCGCCGTGCTTCAGCCCCCGCATTCGAGACGAGCCCTTCCCCAAAGGGTTCACGCTCCCAAGAGACACACCCAAATACACCGGCTCCGTGAAGCCGGAGAACTGGCTGGTCGACTACTCTACATCCGTCAGCATAGCAAACGGAAACAAGCGCGTTGCTGTGACATACATTCCACTCATGCTCCAGGGCACGGCCCGACATGGCTAAACAGTCTGAAGCCCCGCAACAGCTGGGTCGACTTCACCGACGCCTTCGTCCGCAACTTCACCAGGACGTACAAGCGGCCGCCCAAACCTCGCCAGCTTTCCTTGTGCGTGCAAGGCCCCAACGAGTCGACTCGTGACTACCTCACACGCTGGGCTGAGCTCCGCAACTCTTGCGAAGGCGTGCACGAGGTGCAGGCCATCGAGTACTTCACCGCCGGGTGCCGAGAGGGCACCCTCCTCAAGCACCGACTCCTCTGCGATGAGCCGGCGACCCTCAACGAGCTACTGATCATAGGAGACAAATATGCCATGACCGACTCCTCCATGAAGGCAGAGATCCAAGTTGATGCATCTGGAAAAGTGGCCCCTCAGGCTCCCCGAACCCCGGCTAGCGACACCAGTCGGTGTCAACAGCAGAACGACCACAAGCGTAAGGCCACACAGCCGGCTTCCACCAGCCGGCAGGTGGCGACAGTCGAAGACCAGCAGCCGGAAGGGCAGCCTCCGTCAAACGCTGGAAAGGCGGCAAGCCCAATTGGCTGCGGCTTTCTCATATGAAGCGGACTCTGGATGCACCTGCAAATTCCATAGTGGTGCGAAGCCGTCCAACCACACCACTCGGAAGTGCCATTGGCTCACCAGGATCGCCAAGGGAGACGGCCTCTTGCCTCCCCCGCCTGCTGGGCAGCCGCCTCCTCCTCCGGCCCAGCAGCCAGTGATCGGACCGATCGTGGTGAAAGTCGTTATATCGACTAGAGGGGGGGGTGAATAGGCGATTTTATGAATTCTTCATCGAGGAATTTTACGGAGAGGAAATTCCTTAGTGAAGAACTACTTGCAGCGGAATAAGTACTCGAAGTAAGCATAACAGAATCGCGGGCATGGTCATCATGATGAAATGAAGACAAACAAAGAGTCTGAAAGCGTAAACACAGGATAGCACAAGATGAAGACAAAAGCAGTGAAGAAATTGAACTGAGGAAATTGAGAAAGTCTTGATCAAAGTCTTCAAACACATATATGAACAAACACTCAACACAATAATGAGGAAATGAAAGGTTGAGGAAGTAGAACCAGTTAGGTTGGTGAAGACAATGATTTGGTAGACCAGTTCCAAGCTGCTGTCTCGGTTATGCGTCTGGTTGGAGCGGCTGAGTATTTAAACTCGAGGACACAGATCCGGACACCCGATCGGCCGAGCACGCAGATCAGGACACCAAGTCCTCACCGTATTCTCCTTGAACTAAGGTCACACAGACCTCGTCCAATCACTCGTGGTAAGTCTTCAGGCGACTTCCAAACCTTCACAGACTTGGTCACTCGGCGATCCACAATTCCTCTTGGATGCTCTAGACCATGACGCCTAACCGTCTGGAAGAAGCACATTCTTCAAAGGTAACAAGCGTCGGATCCATGCAGGATCAATCTCTTCAGTGATGCTCAATCACTTTGGGTTTGTAGGTGTTTGGTTTTTGGGTTTTTCCTCACTCGATGATTTTCGCTCAAAGTCCTCGGAGGATGGGTTGCTCTCAAATGACAAGTGTCAAGTTTCTCTCGGAGCAGCCAACCAGCTAGTGGTTGTAGGGGGCGGCTATTTATAGCCTAGGGAGCAGCCTGACATGATAAGACATAAATGCCCTTCAATGATATGACCGTTAGGTGGATAAGATATTTTGGGACAGGTGGCAAGAAGACAGCGATCGGAAATTTGAATATCAAATTCCTCGGGCTATCATGTTCCTCCTTGTGTAGGCAATCCGCCTTTGGCGAATTCCTAACTCCTCGGTCGAACAAATTCCTCGGCGACGGAAGAACCTCGTCTCTGTCCTTTCAAGAAATTGACTGAATTGTGTGAGATTTCAAAGGCTTCACTTTCGAAGGGATTGGTAGGTGTAGGATTTTGAGTTGAGCATCACATGGAAATTTTTCCTTAGTATTTCCTCGACCCCTTTAACAAATATGGTGTTTCCTATGACTCAAGAAAGAAAAAACGAAACTACAAAACAAAAGTCTTCACGCTTCATGTTCCTCAAATGAATACCAAGTCTTCAAGGTCACACCAATTTCTTCACTTTCAAAGTCTTGAAAGTCTTGAAAATATCAAAGTCTTGATCGAAGAACTTCATTTTTAGGAATTCGACTTTCTCAGTAAATATCAAACTCCTCATAGACTTATAGACCTGTGTACACTCACAAACACATTAGTTTCTTAACCTATAAGTCTTCAATACACCAAAATCACTAAGGGGCACTAGATGCACTTACAGTAGCCATACAAGACGAGTACCCAGAAGAGCATGGAGCCTATGTCGTGTTCACCAGTGTGGCCGATGATCGATGCAGCAGGCGGCTGCAACAGCAAGAAGTGAATGCGGTAGCGTCAGACCCCAGTGTTCATGCATTGGTCCGAGAAGCCCATCAGCTGGAGCAGAGCCGACCCCCCAGAAGTGATGCCCAACCCCGGCTCCTATGCCCTGGTTTTGGATGCCACATTTGCCATAGACAGGCGAGCTGCTCGCTTCTCCCAAGTTCTGATAGATGGTGGCAGCAGCATCAACATCCTGTACAAAGATACCATGGATAAGTTAGGAATCAAACAAAGGCAGCTTCAGTCCAGCCGAACTATATTCCATGGCATAGTTCCTGGCCTTTCCTGCTCACCAATCGGCAAGATCCAGATAGACGTCCTCTTTGGAGACAAGGATGACTTCCGCCGAGAGCCAGTCTGGTTTGAGGTGGTGGACCTTGAGAGCCCATACCATGCACTACTTGGCGGGCCTGCTCTGGCCAAGTTCATGGCGGTCCCCCACTACACCTACCTCAAGATGAAGATGCCGAGTTCCAAGGGGATTCTGACCATAGCCGGCGACTACAAGAAGTTATCCGCCTGCGCAGCTGAGAGCAGTCGATTGGCTGCATCCCTCGTGATCGCAGCTGAGAAGCAGCTCCTTGACCGGATTGTGGCGATGGCAGGCAAGCGGCCGGAGATGTCGCCTGATCCCAAGGAGTCGGAAGCTGAGGGCTCGTTCAAGCCGGCCAAAGAGACAAAGAAGATACCTTTGGGCCCCGAGCACCCGGAGAGGTACGCTGTTGTAGGTACAAACCTCGACAGCAAATAGGAAGGCGATCTCGTCGATTTCCTCCGTGAGAATCGGGACATCTTTGCATGGTCCCCCAAAGACATGCCGGGTGTCCCGACGGATTTCGCCGAGCACAAGTTACATGTCCGGCCTGATGCCAAACCAGTCAAGCAGCCCTTGCACCGCCTGTCAGAAGAGAAGAGAAGAGTCATTGGAGAAGAGATAGCCCAGCTGCTGGCAGCCGGCTTCATCATGGAGGTGTTCTTTCTCGAATGGCTAGCCAACCCAGTCCTTGTGCTGAAGAAAAACAAGCAGTGGCATATGTGTATTGATTACACCAGCCTCAACAAAGCATGCCCCAAGGACCCGTCTGCTTTGCCGAGAATCGACCAAGTGATAGACTCCACAGCCGGATGCGAGCTGTTGAGTTTTTTGGATGCATATTTAGGATATCACCAGATCAAGCTGAACCCGGCCGATAGACTGAAGACCGCCTTCATCACATCATTTGGATCCTTCTGCTACTTGACCATGACGTTCGGCTTGAGGAATGCCGACGCCACTTTTCAACGTTGCATGCAGAAGTGCCTCCTCAAGCAACTCGACAGAAACGCCCACGTTTACGTGGATGATGTGGTGGTGAAGACGGAGAAGCGTGGAACGCTGCTAGAAGACCTCAAGGAGACCTTTGAGAACTTGTGCGATTTCAAATCAAGTTCAACCCGAAATCGTCTTGAATTACCACCGGCCAGCTTCTTGGATTCCTGGTCTCGAAGCGCGCATAGAGTGCAACCTGTGAAGATCAAGGCCATCGAGAGGATGGAAGTACCCACCCGACTGCTGGACGTACAGAAGTTCACTGGCTGTTTGGCGTCCATCGGCCGCTTCATCGATCGGCTGGGAGAAGGCTCTTCCCTGCATCAGCTCATGAAAGAAAACCACTTTTTTCGAGTGGAACGACAAGGCGGATGAAGCTTTTCTCCAGCTCAAGAAGATGTTGACTACTCCACCTGTTCTGGCGGCTCCGACTCCTAAGGAGCCCATGCTCCTATACATCGCCGCCACCAGCCGAGTGGTCAGCACGGTCATCGTGGTAGAGCGCAAGGAAGAAGGCAAGGCACTACCAGTCCAGAGACCGGTATATTATTTGAGTGAAGTAGTGTCGGCCTCCAAGTAAAACTACCCCCACTACCAGAAGATGTGCTATGGCGTGCACTTTGCCGCCAAGAAATTGAAGCCGTATTTTCAAGAGCACCCAATCACTGTGGTTTGCACAGCTCCACTCGCTGAGATCACTGGAAGCCGAGATGCTTCGGGCCGAGTGGCCAAGTGGGCCATCGATTTGCCCCCCTACACCATCTACTACCAGCCTCGCACCGCCATCAAGTCACAAGCACTGGCCGACTTCCTCGTCGTTGGCCGAGACCAAGATACTGCCTTGACGCCCGACTCCACCCATTGGCGGATGCATTTTGATGGTTCCAAGATGCACACCGGTCTGGGAGCCGGCATCGTCCTCACCTCTCCCAAAGGCGACAAGCTCAGATATGTGCTGCAAATCCATTTTGCCGCCTCCAATAACGTCACCGAATACGAGGCACTCATTCACGGGCTCCGGCTTGCTAAAGAGCTCGGCATTCGCCGGATCCTGTGCTATGGTGACTCCGACTTGGTGGTCCAGTAGTCGTCAGGCGACTGGGACGCCAAAGA
The DNA here is from genome assembly GCA_021605205.1 of Aegilops longissima. Classification (NCBI taxonomy): domain Eukaryota; kingdom Viridiplantae; phylum Streptophyta; class Magnoliopsida; order Poales; family Poaceae; genus Aegilops; species Aegilops longissima. Next base: position 339,352,494 of record CM038682.1, read on the forward strand.
TGCAAACATGGCAAGCTACCGCTTCCTCATACAACAACTCAGTGGATATTTTGAAGGGTGCGAGTTTCTCCATGTACCAAGAAACGACAACGAGCAAGCAGATGCCTTGGTACGAATCGGCTCCACCCATCAAGAAATACCGACCGGCGTCGCCCTGCAACGCCTCCTCAAGCCGTCTGTCAAGCCATCGCCTGAGTCGGATTATATCTTCGTGCCGGCTCCTCCTGAAGCAGTCCGATCTGACTTGAGAGCTCCAGCAGCCGGCACGGGAGTTCTGGCAGGCGGCCCAGGGGCCGTGGTAGTCGCACCCGGCCCGAGGACTTCAGAACCCGGCCCGGGGACTGCAGCGGCCAGCCCGGGGACTTTAGAGCTCGGCCCGGGGACTTCACCAATCGGCCCGGGGACTTCATCGACCCAGCAAGCGGCTGCCAACTCCGACCCGCCGCCCCCCGGCCCAACCGCCCTCGTCCAAGTTGCAGTCCTGACAGTTGAAGAAATCGCAGCACCTTCATGGGCCCATCCCATCCTCAATTTCCTGGTGAACAAAGAGCTGCCGACTGATGAGATCTCGGCCCGGCAAGTGCAACACCGGGCAGCAGCTTACACCATAGTCAACAGAGAGCTTGTGCGGTGCAGTGTCACTGGTGTCTACCAGCGTTGCGTGGAGCCGGAGCAAGGCCAAGAAATTCTCACAGACATCCATCAAGGCGAGTGTGGCCACCACGCGACATCAAGAGCACTTGTCGCCAAAGCCTTCCGCCATGGTTTCTTCTGGCCGACTGCTCTAGAAGACGCCAAGGATTTGGTCCAAAAATGCAAAGGGTGCCAGAAGTTCCATTCCAAGCCACATTAGCCGGCTTCTGCACTCAAGACTATTCCCATCGCCTGGCCCTTTGCTGTCTGGGGCCTGGACATGGTGGGACCATTCAAAACAGCGCGAGGTGGCATGACTCATCTGCTTGTCCCGGTGGACAAGTTCACCAAGTGGATAGAGGCCAAACCAATTAAGAAGCTGAATGGTCCAACAGCTGTGACTTTCATCTCCGACATCACCATCCGGTATGGCATACCACACAGCATCATCACGACAATGGCACAAACTTTGCCAAGGGCGCCCTGGCCCATTTCTGTGCGACGCAGGGCATCCGACTGGACCTAGCGTCCGTTGCCCATCCATGATCAAGCGGCCGGTGGAAGCGAGCAAGCGGCATCATCTTGTCGGCATCAAGCCTCGATGGTCGAGCCTCGAGCGTTCGGCCCATTTGTTGGCTCGACGAGCTGCCGGCCGTCCTCTGGAGCCCAGCACAACTCCAAACAAGTCAACCGGCTTCACGCCTTTCTTCCTCGTCTACGGTGCCGAAGCCGTCATCCCAACGGACATAGAATTCGACTCCCCTCGAGTCACCATGTAGACCGAAGAGGAAGCAGAAGAGGCAAGTCAAGACGGCGTCGATCTCCTGGAAGAGGGCCGGCTATTAGCACTCAGCCGGTCCAGCATCTACCAGCAGAGCCTGCACCGATACTACAATCGGAAGGTCAAGCCGAGATCTTTCCAAGAAGGAGACCCTGTGTTCCGACTGATCCAGCGAAGAGCCGGCCAGCACAAGCTCTCAGCGTCTGGGAAGGCCCCTTCATCATCAGCAAAGTGTTGGGCAATGACTCCTACTACCTGATCGGCGCTCAGAAGCCTCGAGCGCGCAAGAGTGACGACTCCGGCAAGGAGAAGGAACGGCCATGGAATGCAAATCTCCTCCGAAGATATTACAGTTGATGCAGTATGTACCATGCTACCTTTTGTATTAAAGTACGAAGACTCCGGGTCCCCCGAGAAGAGCTCGGGGACTGCCCTCTTTTATCTATATGATAAGAATTATGCCTATGAGTACGTTATTTTTTTTTATTATGCCGTCTGGCACCAGGTCCGACTAATCGGCCTGGGGACTTGCCGTCTTGTACTATGAAAAGCTTCCTGCAGCCGGACAAGTAATGTGTAGCACTTAAGCCGTCTCCTGCCAGAAGTCGCAGCTCGCAGAGCGACTGTATGGTAGGCAGGAGCAAGGTAGAAAGGGTGCCCACATGAAAAATGGCTAAGGACACAAAGCATGTGCATAGTTTAAGACGACTTCCCGCCTTTTTACAACCGACTGATGAGCAGCCGGCTTGCCGTTTTCTACTTAACTTGCTAAAGAACTCTAAATGGCTAAGTACTTGCCTTCCTAAAAGTAGCCAAGTACTTGACCCAGCAACAGTCCGCAGAGCGGCTATTTTGGCTGGCAAGACGGCAACCAAGGGAATGCAGCAAAGGAAAAAGCCAAAGAGCAGTAAGCAAGAGAAGATAGAACTCGGAAAAATATTTACATAGCAAAGGCCCTTGGCCGATATTCAACAGAAGTTCAAATACACCCCGCGGGTGGAATTGTGCAAAATTAACAAGTTCATCGAGACTGATAAGCAGGTAAAAACGAAGATAAAGTGGCGGTCTAGGAAGCAGCAGACGGGTTTGGTGGAATGGCGGAATCGGCGGTGCCGGTTGGTGGAGCGGCCGGCTGGTCAGTCTCCGCTTGGTCGCCTCCAGTGGTAGCCGGCTCGGTCGGGCGTGGCTTGTTGCTCGAGGCGCGGTCGAGCTGAGAATGGCCGTCCGCTCCGACCTCCGGCGCCTCCTCTTCGCCTTCCCCGTCCACCTTGCCTTCCTCCTCGCCGCTGGAGTCGATCACCTCCGCCGAGTCCTCGCCGTCGTCCGGGTTCAGCCCGAACCATTCCGGCGGCACCTCATCGCCATTTTAAACCCGCTCTGGGACGAAGATGCTGGTGTCAGTGTACTCGGCGATCGACGCCGCGCGCTTGACGAGATCATCTTCCACGACCGCCAACTCCTCCTGGGCTTCCAGCCGGAATGTGGCTAGCTGGGCTAGACTCAGCCTAGGGTACCACGCCTTGAAAACTCCAAGGCCCGGCACGCTCCAGCCTGGGCCGAAGAGCCCTTCCAGGCCTCAAGACGGCCGGCCGCTACCTCTAGCCAGTCGGCAGTCCGACTGGGAGTGCATGGTGCCGGCATGTCCGGCCGCAGGGCGGCGATCGCCTGGGCGCCGACACGCTGAAGCTGGCGCAGCATCCGGTGGGCCGGCCGAAGATGGGCCTCGATGCTCAGGATCTGCTCGCTAATGGTTCGGGGGTGTCGGCGGCGATCTGCGTGCCATCCGCCGTCCGCCCTTCGCTATCAACTTCGATGGCCTGGTTGGCGGCGTCCGAGTGGCCAGGGAAGAAGTCTGCCAAGACAGAAAGCGAAAAGCAAAATTAAAGACTAGAAGCTGGCTCGACCAACAGCCGGCAGCTCAAAGAAGGAAAATAAGGGAGGCTCACCATCGACTATGTCCTCGGTCTCGTGGAAGCTAATAGTCAGCATCGCCTCCTTGTCAGTCCAAGAGGAGCGCTCGGTCGCGAACTCAGCAAGGAGGTCGGTCTCCTTGTCCTCCGCCTCCTTCTGGGCCTTCTTCAGGAGCTCCTTCTGTTCTGCCAGTTGCGTGACCAGCCGGTCGCGCTCTTCAGCAAGCTTGCCGCACTCCTCCTCCTTAGCAGCAGCGCGGTGTTGGCCTCGCCCAGCTGCTGCTGCAAGGTGGCATTGGCCTCTGTGGAAGAAAAGAGAAAACAAGGTTAGTTGTCAACAAGGAAGAATAGTCACCGGGGAGATCCGGCCCGACTTCTCAGCAGTCGGCCCGCATCTCGGGGACTACAGCCCACGGGTGCGCCGACGCGCCCCCACGAAAAAAGGAGTTATCAACAGAAAGAAGAGTAGTGGCCGGAGAGATCCGGCCCGACTGCTCAACAGTCGGCCTGAATCTCGGGGACTACAGCCCAGCAGTGCATAGTGGCGCAGCCTTGAGAAAGAAGAGAACTTACTCCGGCTCTCCGACAAGTCGGCGGTCCGCTGAGCCAGCTCCTGGGCGTTGGAGTTGACAACGGTCACGCGAAGATTGTGGTAGTCCTGTGACGAAAATTTCAGATAAGTGTTAGTGCTTAGAACTCGCCGATTGTAGTTCTGAGCCGCCTGCTCAGCAGCCGGCCCAAAACTCGGGGACTACACCCAGTGGGTGCGCTGGCGCGCCCCCACCGAGAAGCACAAAAAACAGAAGCGAAGAAGAAGGAAATGTACTCGGACGACGTCTCGTGATGCCAGATGCGCCTTGTTGCAGTTCCTGATGGCTTCGCCCTTGGCTTGGATCTTGGCTTGGACATCCAAAAGCGTTTGGTTCAACGGCCCGTCCGCCTCCCGCACCACCGGTGGGCGCTTGGCGCTTCATCGCTTGGTGTCGGGATCAAGGGCTCATGGCGCCCGATCTCAAAAGGCGCGGCGCGAATCGCGCTTTGCAAGACCGTGACGCGTCGGTGTGCCGACCTCGAGAGCCAGGCCCATCGCCACCTTGTCTTCAGTTGGTGGCACCGGCGGGTCCGCCGGCTGGCCGCTTTGCGCGCTCCTGGACGGCGGCGATGGCGGCACGATCACGTCGAGCATGGCGGTGTCGGCGCCGTCCCTCTCCATGATCGGGTTCTCGTCGCCGACCTCCCCAGTCTGCGCCGTGAACTCCCGAGGTGGCGGCGCAGAGTTCAGAGGGGTGATGAAAACCGCCGACTAGCGGTGCGCGGCTTCTTAAGCCTGCTTCTTTGCCACGTCGGCGGCCTCGTCCTCCGCCAGCTTCTTCATGGCGGCGGCCTCCGCCTTCTCAGCCTCCGCCTTCTCCAGGCGGGCGGCTTCCTGCTCTTCGCGCACTTCTCGTGCGTTCCGCTCCCTCGCCTCCCGGAGGTCGGCGGCTGGGTCGATCCGCCGAGTGGTGGCAGAAGCCTCCGCCGACCCCATGATGGAGGCGGCAGCCGCCTTCTCAAGAGAGAGGGGAGCCCTAGACAAAGGGAAACAAAAAAGAAACTCAGACAAAGTCAAACGAAGAAAAGACGAAGGCGCAAGGGAAGGTAGTACTTACGCAGAAACCAGCTGCGGCATCTTCACCTCCTTGCGGAAGCGGTTGGCCTTCACGGCCGCTTCGTCCCACTTGGTCGCCACAGCCAACCCCTTGGGCTTCTTCGGCCGACTGCCGAACATGCTCGGCGCGGCCCTGCGTTTCTTCGGGCTGCCTTGGGCGTCCGGCGCGGCAGAAGAGCTCGCGCCCGGCTGGCCGGCTCCTGGCTAGTGGCGCGGGGCGACTTCCCCACGTCATCATCAGGCCAATCCTCGAGGCTGGCTCTGACCCTCGAGCCGCCTGCTTCGCCGCCTCCTCCCTCGGCGTCGTCCTCCAAGGCTGTCGCCCCCAAGTCGGGTTCATCGACGTTGCTGTCCGCCCGGTCCGGAGGAATTCGCGGTCCGGCCCCGCAGTGCCGGCTGCTGGCTGGAGGAGGGGGCTCTGTACAAAGGCCGATTGGTCAGACTGGACAAGACGGACTCGGCAACGAAGAGTCAGAGAAAAAACAAAATGAAGACAACTTACCATGGGCGGAGGGTTGGCGCGTGAATACGGCTCCTTGCCAAACCGTCACTCCTCCGTGAGCTCGCAGTTCGCAAGGTAGTTCACCATGAAGGCTACCTCTTCATGAGGCATCTCCTTGGTGCACAGCCGACTCGGGTCCCAATGCCCGCTCATCTGGCAGATCATGTGGGGGTGACCCTGGAGTGGGAGCACTCGGCGCGCCATGAAGGCGGCCAGCAAATCAGGCCCGGTCAGGCCCTCCGGCGCATCGGCTTTTCGGAGCAGCGATGGCGGCGGCTCCGATGGCGTCGGCGTCTGGCCCGTGCGACCGGTTGGGCAGCCTTCCGGTGGCGGGCGGCTGCGTAAGCCGACAAGTTGACCCAGTCGCCCTTCGCGAAGACGCTCTTCACGTAGAAGTACGACCGCTGCCACATCTTCACCGACTTTATCAGCTTGATGGGGGAAACGGATTGTCGGCCCCCGACCTCCGCACCATGATGAACACGCCGCACTGGGCCGGCACGCCTGCGACGTGGGTGCCGAGCTTGGAGGAGAAGAACCCCCCCCCCCCCAAAGCTCGATCGTGGGGAGTACACGAGGAAGCCTTCGCACAAGGTGACGAAGGCGGACGGCAGCACCACCATGTTGGGGGTGAGGTGGTGCGGCTGGAGACCGTAGAAGTCGAGGAAGGAGCGGAAGAAGCCGCTTGCCGGCAAGCCAAGGCCGCGCAGGCAGTGCGAGCGGAAGACGACCCGCTCGCCCTCCTCCGGCGCCGGCGAGATTTCCCTCCTCGGCACGAGGCGAACCCTCACGAAGTCCATGCCGGGCAGCCGCCGCGTCTTGCGGAGGAAATCGACGTGGTCGTCATGAACTTCTGAGCCACCCATGCTCCGGAGCGCACCGCGAGGGGCGTGACGGTGGAAGAGGAGCTCATCGGGAACGAGGCGCTGCTGTCAGGACCCCGATCCTAGGTCACACCGATCTAGCATGTAACACATCATATCACTTTGCGGCCTCACGCACGGTATTCCCACGGGTGTCGCCTTACCATGGCCGGGACCGTTTGCGTCTTTTGGCTCACGTATATGATAGTGTCGCTAGCATCCATATGACAAAGAACCGGGCCGACATGGCTAGTCGTGAACCCAAGCGGCGCTAACCTATGGGGACAGGCATACATGAATCACATCGAGCATGTCGGTCATCAGCGTATATATTCGGGCTGTAACCTTTGGGCTAACAGGACTCCGGTATCCCGGGCTGTAGCAGGCTAGGCAGGACTCCGAATAACACCGCGTGACATTTCCCCGAAGGGACAGACATAGGAACGAAGTGAAACACATGCCGGCCAGTCAAGTGTCCAAGCAGTAGTGCTAGGCTAGCAGGACTCCGGTGAACCGGGCTGTAGCGGACTACTATCGCTCAGAAGCACGAGACTACATTTCCCCATATGAGAGGCTGCCAAGGATAAACAACTAGTTTGTCGGATCCCACACATACCAAGCATTTCAAACATACACACATTATGCTCAATATGTGTAGATACAACATGGCATCACAACATAACTCTCGACTCAAAATATTATTCATTAGGCTCAGAAGGCGAGATATTACAAACATGGGTCTCATGACCCAACACTCGAAACATACAAGTCAAAGCACAAGCGGAAGCTAATCATGTCGAGTGTGAGACAACTATAAATGAAAAAGGCTGAGAAGCGACTATCTACCAGATCTGCCGAGGGCACAAGATCGTAGCTGAGGTAACAAGCTAAGCGTCGAAGTCCACGTGGAACTACTAGCGAGGCCGGCGTCTCTCGCAAAACATAAAATAAGCAAGCGTGAGTACAATTGTACTCAGCAAGACTTACATCAGATCTAACTACATATGCATCATTATCAAAAGGGGTGGTGGAGTTTGGTTGCAGCAAGCCAGCTTTGACTCGGTGGCTATCTGAACTACGATTGCAAGTAACTCTTTTGAGGTGGCGCTACGAGTCCACATATTCACCATATCAATACACCACTATGGACCGCTCCCGTCTCCCCACGAGAAGCGCCATCCATAGCACTCACGCTTATCTTGCGCATTTTAGAGTATCCACTTTCACTTGTCTATGAACTGATATAGGCAACCAGAAGTCCTTCTCCGTGGACACGGCTATTGAATAGATCATATTAAACCTGCGAGGGTGTACTTCTTCACACGCTCTCACCACTTACCGCGTTTACACGACATGTACTCGGCAACCTTCAGCGGAAGCCCAGCGTGGGTGTCGGCCACGGCCTACCTAAACACTCAAGTCCCTAGTCCGGGTTTATCGCCTATTCGGGTTCCATCCAGGAGTCGGCCGAGGTTTCCCATACAGCCCGAGCGATGTGTGCGGGGTTCCCGAGATACCAAGCGGGCACTTTCGGTACACAGACCCACGGTGCCTACCGCAACACAACCCACCCCTAAGGTCAGCGTTGCGTGCGGCCCCAACATGCTACAAACACGAAACTACTTGCAACTCCGGATGAGGACAAGGGTGGTTAAGAAGCCGAGAGGGTCAATTAAGGATCCCAATGCGTGGTAGTAAGCTGTTTCATGGATCACAAACACAGAACTCAGTTCACGAGGGCGGCTGCAATGAGACAACCCACCATGTACTCCTACATGGCCTCTCACGCTACCTTTACCAAATCGTGTTCACACACTTAGCTCACACACAATAGGACATGTTCACCACTTTCCAATTCATTCCCGATGAATCAGACCCGACTCAACTCTAAGCGATGCAGGCATGACAAACAAGCATAAATGAGTAGGCACAACATGGCTCAAACAACTCCTACTCATGCTAGTGGGTTTCATCTAATTACTGTGGAATGACAGGTCATGCAAAGGATCAAGGGGTTCAGCTACCGCAGCAAGTAACACATGAGTCGTTGTTGTCCTAATGCAATAAAATAGAGCAGGAGCGAGAGAGTGGGATTATATCGGAATGAACAAGGGGGTTTTGCTTGCCTGGCACTTCTGAAGATAATATAGTTCTTCATCGGTGTCATCGAACTCATCGTCGGTACATCGTCTACCGAGAGGGGACAATTACCGGCAAACAAGAGAGAACACAATCAATGCAATGCACATATATGATGCATGATCATGTTAAGGTACTGAATTCACCTAATGCAATAATAATCCAAGTTAGTTGAAGTGGAATTCAAACAAGGTTGAATTCCAACTCCAAATGCTATTTCATAAATTACCCTAATCATGATTCATCCTATTCAGTGAGGTTAACTTGTTCAAACATGCATGATCATGGCATAAACAGATTCTTCATATTTTTCTGATCATTTTTCATATATAAATTATTTCCATCCGAGTTACGGTTGAATTTATATGATTTTTAGAAGTTTAGAGTATTTTCTGAAATTTACTGAATTAAATTAAATCCAGAAAAAGGGGTATTACTGCGTCGACTGACGTCGATGTGGCGTCGTCAGGTCAGCTAGGCGCCCAGGTCAAACCTGACCTGTGGGTCCCGCGTGTCAGTGGCACAACTATTTAACCCAGCTATTTAGCCTTAAGTTAATTTTAACTTGGCTGTTTGTGGGGCCGGGGCCCACTAGTCAGTGACTAATTAGCTAACTAACCTAGGTTAATTAGTGTTAAGCTAATTCTAACTTAAATTGTCAGGGGCCCATCGTCGATGGCGCGGGAGGTCAACTCATGGTGATCCGGGCCAACTCGGCGGAGTTGACCCAGCGGCTCGTCGCCAGCGGAGCGAGGCAGCGGAGAATGCGATTTCCTCCTCCGGTGACCAAATGAGAGGCGGAGGGTCTCTCGTGGCGCCGGGCTCGCGCATCTAAGGAGACTAGCGGGAGGTGCGGGGTGGCGGAATCTCGCCGGCGTCGAGCTTTGGCGGCGGGAGCTCGGGTAAGTGCGAGGTTGGCGCTCGATGCACGGAGGCAAGTGGATGTCTGCGTTAGGCTCTGAGGGGTCTCGAGCACGTTGACACGCTCCGGCCGCGAGCGGCGGGGGCTGTGGCTGGCGGCGCCATGGCGGCGGTGAGGAGCTGTCGGCCGTAGTGGAGGCGGTGGTTAGAGACGAGTCGGGGAAGAGGGGAAATGACTCGGGGGCTCACCGTGAGTGCGATGAGGGCATCGGAGAGCTCGGGGGGGCACCGGGGCCGATGAATTCGACGGCGAAGTCCAGCGGAGTCGAAGGGGAAATGGTGGGGCGGCGCCTCGGGGTGCTCGGCGTCGGGGACTTGGTGAGGAGGAGGAGAGGGGCTAGGCGGAGCTCGGGGACATGCGGTGAGGAGAAGGGGTGGCTGTGGCATGATGGAGCTCGTCGGTGCGGCAGCCTGTTCAGTGAGCTGGGGAAGAGGGCAGGGGAAGGAGAGGGAGGCGAGTGAGGAGAGGCGAGGGGCAGGCGTCGTCGGGGATGGCGTGGGGCGCCGCGGTGGCAGTGGTGCAGCGGGCAGCTGGAGTCGTGGCGAGGCGGCGTCTGTGGCGTCGCCTGCCTGTCCTCTGTAGAGGAGGAAGGCGACAGGGAGGAGGCGGTGGTGGGCTGGGCCGATGGAGTGGGCCAGCGTGGGGAGGGGGAGAAAGAAAGGCTGGGCCAGGTGGCTGCGCAGGTGAGGCCAGGTGCAGCATTCTCTCTCTCTTTCTTTTATTATTTATTTTAGTTTTCTAATATTACATTTGTTTTGGGCTTTATTAAAATACCAGGGCACTTTTAAAATCCTGAAAATATTCACGGGCACTTTCTGAATTATTTCTATGGCCCCTAAATACTTCCAACATTATTTGAGCATTTAAATTATTTATAGTGTTTAAATGCCCAAAGTCAAATAGTTTAAGATTTAATTCAAAATCCAGGAATGACCTATAAGATATGTTCATCATTTTTGGAAGAGGCTTTCACCTTTATCCATTAATCATGAACATTTTCATAGGGCATTTTGGGATTATTGAAAATGATTTTATTTGAACCTATTAGAATTCAATTGGTGCTAGGGTTTCAACAATCCCCATTTCAACTTTCATGGAAATTAACATGATGACATGAATGCCTTAATGCAACTAATGTCAAGCAATTCTAGGGCTGTGACAACTCACCCCCACTAAACAAGAATCTGCCCGAGATTCAAGGCGTGAGTAAGAGGAAAAGGGAGGTCACAAACTATTACAATCTCCATGATCCAATTGCCTTCTCGAAGATGTTGGTTCCTCCATCTTCTTGGTCTTGGCGTCTTCGAGATCTTCACCCGACACGACAACGAAAGAAGGGAAACCCTACATGATTCGATCTTCACGAAGATCAAATAAACATGATCGACTCACGGATGCGAGATGGTGACACATCTCGAGTTGAGACACAAAATGCATCGAGAGGATGGAAGAACAACAACGAGGTTTGATTAGTGGCAACAATTCCACGCTTTAGGAAGATGGTGGATGGTGTCAAGGTGGCGAGGAAATATTTACCATGATCCGTAACAGGACACCTCGAGAAAGGTGGCGCAAAGAACTATTCCTTAAGTGGCAAAAAGAATTACTTTTGATCCATAGATCATTGGAACTCTTTATACCAGCCTAAGGCAATCATAGCGATCATTTGGTGGAGTGCAAAGGAATGGTACACCGGACTAGAATGGATGATGTGGACTACCTTGTTGAAGACAACGCAATGGATGATTTTGCTTATCATCGAAGGTGGAGGGACCCATGGTAAGTCCACTTTGAAGATAACCCTGGACAAGAATTGCTAAGAAGACAGTCTATAGCGAGATAGCACAAGGGCGGTGCAAGCTGGGAGCGAAATGCAAGCTGTTGGAATGTTCCAACCATCATATCCGCTTTGAGATTCAGATCTGGTTGGTGTTAGGATATTTCAGACTCAGCATATGTCGAAAAGGAAGGTTGCAACACAATTTGGCGAGATGGCGTTGCGAGATTCTCGGGATATGAACTACGATAGCAAGCTCCAAAACATGAGCTGGTTTTGCTACAAACATGTGAACACGTTGTCCTAGACAAGCATGACCACATGGTAGTCTTATAATAAAACACTACCGAGTTCGGTTGGAACCATCATCGAGGATAACGAAGTCCTATCATAAGTCATGACTAGTTGTTATGAAGAACTCCTTCTCCTTGAACAAATCAATCGGTGGCTTGGTGTGCTATGGAATCCATATGGAATGAAGATGATCAGTCTATCAGACCATAGAATACTTATGCGTGCATGACTGACTTGGGATGATTCCAAAGGAAGCAAAACAAACCTTTCTCAAATTCATGGCGGCAACTTACATCAGATGCACATGAACTAGAGGAAGTCACTACTTTCATCCAAACATATGCTTCATGAGCAAAACACGAAGAAATGCTTACACAAGTTTCCAATACTAGGTTGATGTTCAACATGACTCATGGGGAGACAAATTACTCTTGATGGGCTCAACAACAACTCATCGAATTTCCATATCCTTGGACTTCCACCATCATGTGAACACGGTGATAGCATTGGTCAGGACCAAAGATGTAATGGTGTATGCTCGAGGATCAACCACGAGTAAGACAACATTACGAATATCGTTGGTTCTGATTTGACTTGACAATGGCCCATACTCAAATCAAAGGATTGATAAGACAATAGATCCAACAAGCTGATCACGAGGACCAATCGATGAAGATATCATCTTTCTTCAACACACACTACACAAGAATATCCCTTTGGATCGAACTAAGTTGGACAAGCTTTTATCTTCCAACTCTCCAAGTTGTTGTCTAGCTTAACCAACTAGCTCGGGGGTATCCAACACAGATTCTTGGAGAAGGGTGGTTCACAAGAAACCAATTGATCACGAGCTCAACATAACGATCGAGGGAACAACCGGTAACACTTCCAAGAAGATATTTGGAAAGTCACGAACCACGGTATGTTACTAAGCTCGAGAACAATCTTGCTTTTGAGGGCAAGGCGATATGATCAAATGGGTGAGGACTTGACACAATCCTAACTCATCAATCGAAGTGTGCACGAAATAAGGACTAGGTAGCACGATCAATCTTAGGATGATGGTTTAATAACCAACACGCTAAGAATGAGAATATTGTCCATTCACTACCAAGCAACAAGTTGCTCGGAGTATTGATTTCACACATCACAATTCACTTGTCGGCATTCGGTTACAACAACACGGAACCGAGGAATGAATAATGATGGCGAGAGTATCACTGCGTCAAGAATTCCTAGGAGGTTGTGCAATTCCCATGACATTCTTGACATAAAGATGGTAACACTCCAAGGTAGAACAGAACAAAAGCTGAATTGGCATTTTGATCTGCGGGATACAACTACTTTGACCCAATCCTAGAAATGGATGAAGTCTTGGAGTTTGTTTCTCCTAGTCATTCGGAATAGAATGGCAGCGGACCACAAGGATAAAATGCATCGATGAACACAAATGCACACATACCCTTGGCTATCAATTGATAGATGAAGGTGGAAGGCATCTAAGAGAACAACTCAAAGGAACATATAATTTTCTGAGTTGTGGATGCACAGATTAGTATGTCGAGCAAGCTCAACATTTCTTCGGATAACCCATGCGAGAAAGGTAGAATTGGCAGATTCACAATTATGAATGGAGAACTCCTCAAGAGCACTCTTATTGTGATCTTTTGGTTCAAAGAACTTCGCCATAATTAGTTCATGGTATTTGGAAGAAGGAGAATACCACGGACTTGAGGACTATACAAGGTTACTAATATCCTAAAGGCACTAGCAAATACTAACAACATGAAGTAGGATGAATCTCGGGTTCAAGAACCCGAGTAGAATACCTACTACTAAATGGCATCACGGGATGCTTTGAAAGTGATGGCGAATCATCACACTTGGGATACAAAAGCATTGCTAAATTGCTAGGTGACTTCCTAAACACCTAGGGTCATAATAATAGTTCAACATATATGTCAAGGCAATAAATTACCTCAACGCACCGGTTAGTGTGCTTATTACGACCAAAAGGACATCGAGGAGCGGAAGGAAAGGATTTGCAAATGCATCGGACTATTTAGAGACACAGGATGACTCGGACAGACATAACGGCTGTAAATGCTCAAAATGATTTGAGACATCCTGCAGAAAATGGTGGCATAACCACTCAACAACATCATAACAAGATTACGAGATCAACGGTTATCATTCAGGAATAGTAGGAACTGGCGGGGATTAAAACCAACAATCTTATAAGTCTATGGATTAGTAACCGTCATCCTAATAGATAGATGAAGCCTAGTTCTTAAACCCGTAGAAGAGAAGAGGATGACTCGGATCGAGAAGGCCATGAGGTATAAGGAGTAAAAAGAGCCTTCGTTCCTTCCACAATCAATTCCTTACATAACTAAAGCATTTCTAGACACAACTTGACCAGTTTGGCTTGGTAATCCTCTGAGCGATCGGGCTCACGATACCAGCGCTGTCGGGACCCGATCCTAAGTCACACCGATCTAGCATGTAACACATCATATCACTTTGCGGCCTCACATACGGTATTCCCAGGTGTCGCCTTACCATGGCCGGGACCGTTTGCGTCTTTTGGCTCACGTATATGATAGTGTCGCTAGCATCCATATGACAAAGAACCGGGCCGACATGGCTAGTCGTGAACCAAAGCGGCGCTAACCTATGGGGACAGGCATACATGAATCACATCGAGCATGTCGGTCATCAGCGTATATATTCGGGCTGTAGCCTTTGGGCTATGAGGACTCCGGTATCCGGGCTGTAGCGAGCTAAGCAGGACTCGAATAACACGCGTGACATTTCCCGAAGGACAGACATAAGGCGAAGTGAAACACATGCCGGCCGATCAAGTGTCCAGCGGTAGTCTTTGGGCTAGCAGGACTCCGGTGAACCGGGCTGTAGCGGACTACTATCGCTCGAAGCACGAGACTACATTTCCCCATATGAGAGGCTGCCAAGGATAAACAACTAGTTTGTCGGATCCACACATACCAAGCATTTCAAACATACACACATTATGCTCAATATGTGTAGATACAACATGGCATCACAACATAACTCTCGACTCAAATATTATTCATTAGGCTCGAAGGCGAGATATTACAAACATGGGTCTCATGACCCAACACTCGAAACATACAAGTCAAAGCACAAGCGGAAGCTAATCATGTGCGAGTACAGACAACTATAAATGAAAAAGGCTGAGAAGCGACTATCTACCGAGATCTGCCGAGGGCACAAGATCGTAGCTGAGGTAACAAGCTAAGCGTCGAAGTCCACGTGGAACTACTAAGCGAGGCCAGCGTCTCTCGCAAAACATAAAATAAGCAAGCGTGAGTACAATTGTACTCAGCAAGACTTACATCAGAACTAACTACATATGCATCATTATCAAAAGGGGGTGGTGGAGTTTGGCTGCAGCAAGCCAGCTTTGACTCGGTGGCTATCTGAACTCATTTGCAAGTAACTCTTTTGAGGTGGCGCTACGAGTCCACATATTCACCATATCAATACACCACTATGGACCGCTCCGTCTCCCTACGAGAACGCCATCCATAGCACTCACGCTTATCTTGCGCATTTTAGAGTATCCACTTTCACTTGTCTATGAACTGATATAGGCAACCCGAAGTCCTTCTCCGTGGACACGGCTATTGAATAGATCATATTAAACCTGCAGGGTGTACTTCTTCACACGCTCTCACCACTTACCGCCGTTTACGACATGTACTCGGCAACCTTCAGCGGAAGCCCAGCGTGGGTGTCGGCCACGGCCTACCTAAACACTCAAGTCCCTAGTCAGGTTTATCGCCTATTGGGTTCCATCCATGAGAGTCCGGCGAGGTTTCCCATACAGCCCGAGCGATGTGTGCAGGGTTCCCGAGATACCAAGCGGGCACTTTCGGTACACGGGCCACAGTGCCTACCGCAACACAACCCACCCCTAAGGTCAGCGTTGCGTGCGGCCCCTGACATGCTACAAACACGAAACTACTTGCAACTCCGGATGAGGACAAGGGTGGTTAAAAGCCGAGAGGGTCAATTAAGGATCCCAATGCGTGGTAGTAACTGTTTCATGGATCACAAACACAGAACTCAGTTCACGAGGGCGGCTGCAATGAGACAACCCACCATGTACTCCTACATGGCCTCTCACGCTACCTTTACCAAATCGTGTTCACACTTAGCTCACACACAATAGGACATGTTCACCACAATTCCAATTCATTCCCGATGAATCAGACCGACTCAACTCTAAGCGATAGCAGGCATGACAAACAAGCATAAATGAGTAGGCACAACATGGCTCAAACAACTCCTACTCATGCTAGTGGGTTTCATCTAATTCTTGTGGAATGACAGGTCATGCAAAGGATCAAGGGTTCAGCTACCGCAGCAAGTAACACATGAGTCGTTGTTGTCCTAATGCAGTAAAATAGAGCAGGGCGAGAGAGTGGGATTATATCGGAATGAACAAGGGGTTTTGCTTGCCTGGCACTTCTGAAGATAATATAGTTCTTCATCGGTGTCATCGAACTCATCGTCGGTACATCGTCTACCGAGAGGGGACAATTACCGGCAAACAAGAGAACACAATCAATGCAATGCACATATATGATGCATGATCATGTTAAGGTACTGAATTCACCTAATGCAATAATAATCCAAGTTAGTTGAAGTGGAATTCAAACAAGGTTGAATTCCAACTCCAAATGCTATTTCATAAATTACCTAATCATGATTCATCCTATTCAGTGAGGTTAACTTGTTCAAACATGCATGATCATGGCATAAACAGATTCTTCATATTTTTCTGATCATTTTCATATATAAATTATTTCCATCCGAGTTACGGTTGAATTTATATGATTTTTAGAAGTTTAGAGTATTTTCGAAATTTCTGAATTAAATTAAATCCAGAAAAGGGTATTACTGCGTCGACTGACGTCGGTGTGGCGTCGGCCAGGTCAACTGGGCGCCCAGGTCAAACCTGACCTGTGGGTCCCAGCGTGTCGATGCACAACTATTTAACCCAGCTATTTAGCCTTAAGTTAATTTTAACTTGGCATTTTGTGGGGCAGGGCCCACTAGTCGATGACTAATTAGCTAACTAACCTAGGTTAATTAGTGTTAGCTAATTCTAACTTAAATTGTCGGGGGCCCATCGTCGATGGCGCGAGGGAGAAATCAACTCATGGTCAATCCAGGCCAACTCGCGGAGTTGACCAGCGGCTCGTCGCCCGGCGGAGCCAGAGGCAGCGGAGAATCGTGATTTCCTCCTCCGTGACCAAATGAGGCGGAGGGTCCTCGTGGCCTTGGGCTCGCAGCGCATCTAAGGAGACTAAGCGGGAGGTGCGGGGTGGCGGAATCTCGCCCGGCGAGCTTTGGCGGCGGCCGGGAGCTCGGGTAAAGTCTTGAGGTTGGCGCTCGATGCAGGAGGCAAGTGGATGTGCGTTAGGCTCTGAGGGGTCTCTGAGCACGTTGACCACGCTCAAGCCTTGGCAGGGGCTGTGGCATGGTGGCGCCATGGCCGTGGCGGTGAGGAGCTGTCGGCCGTAGTGGAGGCGGTGGTTAGGGGGGAGGCGAGTCGGGAAGAGGGAAATGACTCGGGGCTCACCGTGAGTGCGATGAGGGCATCGGAGGCTCGGGGGGCACGGGGCCGATGGGTCGGCAGCGAAGTCCGGCGGGTCGAGAAGGGGAAATGGTGGGGCGGCGCCTCGGGGTGCTCGGCGTCGGGGACTTAGTGAGGAGGGAGGAGAGGGGCTAGGCGGAGCTCGGGGACATGCCGGTGTGGAGAAGGGGTGGCGGTGGCGCGATGGAGCTCGTCGGTGGCGGCAGCCCGTTCAGTGGCTTCGGGGAAGAGGGGCAGGGGAAGGAGAGGGCGGAGAGTGAGGGGGAGAGGCGAGGGGGGCAGGCGTCGTCGGGGATGGCGTGGGGCGCCGCGGTGGCCAGGTGTGGAGAGCAGGCAGCTGGAGTCGTGGGCGGCGGCGTCTGTGGCGTCGGCTGCGCCAAATCCTCTGGCAGAGGAGGAAGGCGACAGGGAGGAGGCGGTGGTGGGCTGGGCCGCTGGAGTGGGCCAGCGTGGGGAGGGGGAGAAAGAAAGGCTGGGCCAGGTGGCTGCGCAGGTGAGGCCAGGTGCAGCATTCTCTCTCTCTTTCTTTTGTTATTTATTTTAGTTTTCTAATATTCTGTAGGTTTTAGGGCTTTATTAAAAATACCAGGGCACTTTTAAAAATCCTGAAAATATTCACGGGCACTTCCTGAATTATTTCTATGGCCCACAAATACTTCCAACATTATTTGAGCATTTAAATTATTTATAGTGTTTAAATGCCCAAAGTCAAATGGTTTAAGATTTAATTCAAAAATCCAGGAATGACCTATAAGATATGTTCATCATTTTTGGAAGAGGCTTTCACCTTTATCCATTAACCATGAACATTTTCACAGGGCATTTTGGGATTATTGAAAATGATTTTATTTGAACCTATTAGAATTCAATTGGTGCTAGGGTTTCAACAATCCCCATTTCAACGTTCATGGAAATTAACATGATGACATGAATGCCTTAATGCAACTAATGTCAAGCAATTCTAGGGCTGTGACAGCTGCAGTGCTCAGCATGGCGTAGAAGCGCGATGGCGAGAGGAAGAAGAAAGAGGAAGTAGTGAGGGGAGGGGGCGCGCGTGCTCTGCCGCTCCCCCTCCTCCGCCTACTTATAGGCCTATGGGCTGCGAAGCCGAGGGGGCGGTCGTGGGATTTACTGCGCCCACTACCCCACGCCCCCACGTTTATCGCGCAAGTTACCGTGTGCAGTAACTCCGCGGGAACCTCAACCGCCCACCTCGGCCGCAGCAGATCCACTCGCGTGCCTAGGCGTGGTAGTGGCGGGCTCCGCTGGCAGGCGTGTGCCATCGAGCGCGTGGGTGGGCAGATTGGCCCGGCCGCTCATCGCCACGTGACAGGCCCGAAATGGGCGGCGGCCTGGAAGCTTAGCAGGCACGCCACTTGGATCCCGCTGAGGCGTTCGAAAATTTCGGACAAATCAGATTGGGCGAGTCCGACTCCTATCAGTTGGCCCGGCAGAAGTCGAAAAAGGTTCCACCTCAAGCACTCGGAGAAAGAAACTGCTGAGGCTCCTCGGCTGATCACCCTCGGCGCCTCACCAGCTTCGGGGACTACTGTCGGAGTAATGGGACACGTGTAGGCTAACCCGAAGCCCAGAACCTTTCAAGACATCAGGGCTGACTGCGCCCCTCAAGACGCCAAGATGAAGAGCGGTCTTCTAGAGGCCGGCTGGAGGAATAGCCGGTGGCCCATAAACGGGCGAGTCCTGGAGGCAAGGCCACGACGGCCGACTCCTATCCGGCGGCTTCTAGAGAAGCCGACCCCGAGGAGTCGGCCCGCGGCACCAGCGAAGCCCGTGCCCTCATCAAGGGGGACGGGACTGGGAGTGGCTACAGTGTAGCCCATCTTCTCCCCTTTTTGCAGGGGCTGGCATGGCCACAGTGCACTATACCGGCGGAGATCTCCGCCCGGCGTGTTCTTGTTGCCATGCCATCCTGTTTATCATCACAAGCATGTTGAGTCCTGCTCCCACGACGGCTGTCGGTATGGCCCAGGGCGATGGGCCCCACCATCGGCGAGAGTCGAAGGCTGCGAGAGCCCTACCGGTAGGACCGAGGGAGGTCGGCCCCTAGAGTCGGCCCGTCCCTTCCTCGGGACCTCTGGCGCCATTAACCATATGACACACGGAGTGCTATAATGTCGCCCGCGCCCGGCGGAGCTGTAGCCGACCCCCGACCAAGCCTGCGTCATTAGAACACTGACGGTGATCGGCTGCCAGCGAGGACCCGAGGCGGCGGAACAGCACTGTCGGCCCGTACCTAACGGTCGGCGGAGAAGCGGCGACCAAAGAGATCAGCGGTCGGACTCGCTCGGCCAGATTACCATTGTACCCCTAGGGGTAGGCCTATATAAACCCCAGGGGCACCCATGCAAAAGGTTCCCAACTTTGTTAGAACAAGACCGGACCATAGAGGAAGGGAGAGCTAGCCTTGCCTTCTCCTACCTCTAGCATATAGTTCAAGGAGCACCTTTGTATTCACTTATGCTTTAGTGATCATGCGGAGACCCCGCAGAGCAGGACTAGGGGTGTTATCTCCTAGGAGAGCCCGAACCAGGTAAAATCGCGCGGCGTTCGTGTCTATGCCTCATCCCGCTTCCGGGCACCGGCGACGTTCTACTCGCTCCCACCATGATAAGCCATACATTGGCATATGTCGCACCCAACCCCCGACAGCGCCGCTCTAAGTCACGTCATCGAAAAGACAGCAATACTGGCACGGGAGAAAACAATACTCCGGACGATGCCGAAGATAATGAAGACCTTGTTGAGATAACTTTCGAACAGGAGGAACAAGAAAACGGGCAAGTTAGCCTTGATGAACCGGCCATACATGACGACTTGGAGGACATTAATTATATTCCACTCTCCGAGGATGAGGTGAGCCTCGGCAACGAGGATTTTATCGTGCCTGTGGAACCTCTCAAGCAGGAGCGCTTTAAGCGCCGGCTAATAGCCACTGCAAGGAGCCTGAAAAAGAAGCAACAACAGCTTCAAGCTGACCAAGATCTGCTCAACGATAGATGGACTGATGTCCTAGAAGCCGAAGAATACGGCCTCAAGCACCCAGCCAAAAGTTACCTGAAGTGCAAATTGCTACCTTAATTCGATGATGAGGCGCCAGAGCCCGTACCATCATCGTGCAATGCGGCTGACCGACCACCACTTGGTCGGGACAAAGCGACAACTCAAGCCGAACACCAGCCGCCCACCTCACCGTAAAAGCGAGAGATAAAACAGCTCGGGGTTATACATATGACCTTCGACGGGACCTGGACAGTGAGTAGGACATACAGATCGATCTCGGATCGCGAGGGCCAGCGCCCGACACGCATAGCAGCGGCTATCTATTCGGACGTGACAAGCCTAGTCACGCCGGGGCAAAAACATGAGCGGACTCCGCCAGAACTACGTCGTGATGTAACCCGATATAGAGGCACCGTACACCCTACATGCTTCAGCAGCGAAGTAATGGAGCATGAATTCCCGAAGGCTTTAAACCCGTGAATATTGAATCATACAATGGAACAAGCTGATCCCGGTGTGGATCGAGGATTTTCTTCTCCATATCCATATGGCCCATGGAGATGACCTCCACGCCATCAAATACCTCCGTTAAAACTCAAAGGGCCAGCTCGGCCTGGTTAAACGAGTCTTACTGAAAACTCTATTGGCAGCTGGGAGGATTTGGAAGACGCCTTCCGCGACAACGTCCAAGGTACATATGTCCGGCCACCAGATGCCGATGACTTAAGCCACATAGTTCAATAGCCCGGAGGGTCAGCGAGGAAATTATGGACTAGGATCCTAACTAAAAAGAACCAGATCGTCGACTGCCCGGATGCCGAAGCCCTAGTGGCCTTTAAACACAACATCTGTGACGAATGGCTCGCCCGCCACCTCGGCAAAGAAAAGCCGAAGTCCATGGTAGCCCTCACGGCACTCATGACCCGTTTTGTGCGGGTGAGGATAGTTGGCTGGCCCGTAGAAAAAACGCGGCTAGCGAAGCGGGCACCTTCGATGTCAAAAATAGCAACGGCAAGCTCCGACGCAACAGGCACAAACATCGAAGCAATGGTGATAACACCGATGACACTACAGTCAACGCCGGATTCAGTGGCTCCAAGTCCGGTCAGCGAAAGAAGCAATATAAAAGAAACAACCTGGGACCATCCAGCTTGGACTGCATACTCGACCGCCTGTGCCAGATCCATGGCACCCCAGACAAACCAGCCAATCATACCAACAAAGATTGTTGGGTTTTAAACAGGCCGACAAGTTAAATGCGAGAACAAGGAGAAGGGATCTGGCGAGGGCGATGACAAGGAGCCCCGGCCACCGAACACAGGGGGAACGAAGTAGTTTCCCCCTCAGGTCAAAATGGTGAACATGATATACGCTACCCACATCCCCAAGAGGTAGCGTAAGCACGCGCTCATGGATGTCTATGCGATAGAGCCAGTCGCCCCAAAATTTAATCCATGGTCATCATGCCCGATCACCTTCGATCGTCGGGATCATCCGACCAGTATCCGTCATGGCGGTTCAGCCACACTAGTCCTTGACCCAATAATTTATGGATTCCACCTGATGCGAGTCCTCATGGACGGTGGCAGCAGCCTCAACCTGCTGCTCTATCAGGATATAGTGCGCAAAATGGGCATTAATCCATCACGGATCAAGCCCACAAAGACTACCTTTAAAGGAGTCATACCAGGTGTAGAGGCCCGCTGTACGGGATCAATCACACTAGAGGTCGTCTTCGGATCTCCGGACAACTTCAAAAGCAAAGAGTTAATCTTCGATATCGTCCCCTTTCGCAGCGGCTATCACGCATTGCTTGGACGAACCGCATTTGCTCGATTCAATGCAGTGCCACACTATGCTTATCTCAAGCTCAAGATGCCCAGGCCATGCGGCGTCATAACAATTAATGGAAACACGAAATGCTCCCTCCCGCCGAGAGCACACCGCCTTATGGCAGCGAAGTCTGAGCGACCTTTTCAGCGAACCTTAATTCAGCGGCGAGCTCCCGGACAATGTCAAGAGAGTCCGGACTATCCTATAGCAGGACAGCTTAGCTCTTCAAGAGCTCGACTAGCAATTCGGCCTCCGTCCCAGTCCCGACCAAATAGCAGCATTCGTACCGCGCGTACATAACTACACTCAAAATACCATGGGCATAGGCGGAGGCATAACTAGCTTTGTGATCCACAATCACGGCTCGACCGCCCCTGGACACACATACTTTCACTGTTTCCATTTTTCTCCTTTTTAGGTTACTTTTCCACAGGTCTTCCCTGATGGCCTAATCATCGGTCCTTTGGAAGGATAAATACACCGAGAATGACGATAGCATGGACATATAGGGGAATTTTTAGGTGGTCTCTTTAACGATATTTCTACCTGTTTGCAGGACCCACACGCAGCTCTCCCTTGGTTGTGGCATATTAAATAGCATGTTGCTTATTGCACTACTTGTACATATGCGCTTTCTACCTGTTTGATAAACCACGTCGCGCCCCTGGTTTTTGCCCACGCCACAGAGCCGCGCCACGCACTCCCCCTCTCACCGCATCATGCCAAGCAGCTCTGGTGCCTGCGGCACCACCGTCGAGCCTTGGCGGCACGCAGCGTCCATGGCGATGCCTCTGCCCGGTCGGTGCCGCCCAAGCCTTTCCGCGCCACCTGCCCTGGAACAGCTCATCCTCATCCCTCAGTGTCCTCTAGCTCTCGTCGTTGCCACGGCATACAGCCTTCTGAGGGGCGGTTCACCGATGAGCTTATCCGGCGCCGCTTCCCGACCTCGTTGCGGTATATAAGAGGCCCGAACCCATTCGAGCAGGAGGCAACCTCAGGCCACCCCCATGGCACCCCCACAGCCCACAATCGTCGAGGGAAGACCGTCTTCCCCAACTCCGGCCGGTTTGGCCGCCGCCACGTCCCAGCTCCGTTCACCTCAACCAGGGCCTCCCCCTCTCCACTCTCTCCACTAGAAGCTCTCTCTTCCTCCCGTGAACCCTTCCCCCTACTCGATTTTGATCGAGAACCACCGCTGCCCCCAAAACCACTTTGCTCCCGAGGTCTCCTCCGCCGCGAAGCTCACCGTCGGCGACTCCCTCCACCACCGCCGACCCAACGACCACCGGGAGGACCGCCCCGGTCTTGCGGATCCATCGACCCTCTGGAGCAGCGGGGAGCAGCCATTCGCGGCGTTGATCGCCGTCGCCTCGCCGCCATTGAGGCGGAGGAAGAGGAGGAGAGATGGACTGGTCAAACCTGACCCGGTGGGCCTCTGGACCCACTGTCGGTGACCCGCCCCTCTCCACGTGGGTTAAGTGGGCGTATCTCCATGATCGTCTTGACGTGTTCATATTCGAACCGTTTTCTTTTTCTATTTTATTTTAAATAGCGAGTATTGACTAAACTTTGACTGGCTGTATCTTTTAAATAAAACTCCAAATGAGTTGATTCTTTTCCTACATCTCTCAAATTCTGTCTAGTTTATTTTAAGATTTATTTGAAAAATTTCAAACAACTTTTGTGCTGTTTTGAATTTGTGTGTTAATTCCAATATTTTCAAAATAGGATTTGTTGGAGAGAGAGAAAACTTTCAAAAGTTTTGGAGATCACCCCACCTCTCACACCTTGAAGGTAAGCATCCTGAACCATGGCATAATATCTTTGGTGTGTTAGTTGGCCGGTTATAACACCACCTTGCATCGGAAAAGCTCGTTATTTTATGTGGTGATGTGATCTTTTGCATGAATGCATATTAGTGATTTTTCCTTGCTGTTGGAAATGAATATACTTGTGATGGTAATCATCCTCATGTGCCTTACATGCATGCGGAAAGGAATGGGAAGGCCTACGCCTTGGGTAGGCGTGAGCTTGTCATGCGGTCTCCGTTGGGACGGTTATGTCGGTATGGCATAGTAAGGTATAATGGCGGTGATCTGTTGATTGAAATATATTTGTTATGCTAATCATGCAGGGAATGCTTAAACCTCTGAGTCGATCATAGATCGAGTCTTGTTCGATAACCCCATACTTGTTTAGTACTACCACTTGTCCACGCCATCGTGAAGTGCAGTTCGATGGTTGTCAACCCCTTTCCTAGCACACACTTTGTCTGAGAGGCCATGATGGAAGATCTGGGAGGCATCCGGTAGGCATGCCATCGACCGAGGGCATGGGTGTTTGGTTTAGCCGAAGGGTAGCTCCCCTAGTTTGAGCAGCGGTATAAATTTTGTGATCCCATGCTACGTCGAGGTTGTAGCCTCCCCTTAGAGGTTTGCTTGACAAGTGTAAGTGGGTGATTCAGGACACCGGTGAGTTAAGCTGGTGTGTGCAAGTCGGCGTGTTTTGACTAAAGACCGTGAGCGGAATTAGTCCCGATGGACTAAAGAAATCCGTTACTCGTGGGTAAAGAGTACACCCTCTGCGAGATATTAAGCCTATTGAATAGCCGTGTCCATGGTTAAGGACTACAGCACTGGTCAGGTCAAGTGTCGGTCTTAGTGTCGGTCTTGATTGAGAAAGCGCTAAACGAACATGGATCATGATTTGTGACTTGTGTTGATTATGATGATTATGATTATTTTATCATGGACTAACTATTGCCGTTACTTGATTTATTGAGTATCCACAGGATGGTTCTACCTCCTGGATATTCACTATGAATGTGTTTGCTTCATAAGCCCGTTATGTGGTGTCGCTCGGGCACCCATTGTAACATTACTTTTATTTATTTCCTTATAAGCCCTTTATGTGGTGTATTCGGGCCTTTTATTATATTATTGTTATTTATTTCCCTTATAAGCCCTTTATGTGGTGTCGCTCGGGCCTTATTATGCATTATTGTTATTTATTTCCCTTATAAGCCCTTTATGTGGTGTCGCTCGGGCCTTATTTAATAGCATTACTTGTTATTTATTTCCCTTATAAGCCCTTTATGTGGTGTCGCTCGAGACCTTCGTAGCATTACTTGTTATTTATTTCCCTTATAAGCCCTTTATGTGGCGTCGCTCAAGCTTGGCCAGAGGCATGCTTGTTGTCTACCATCATTTGAGGCGTCGCAGGACATCCGAATGGTGCATTTTATTTCCTCCTCTGTCATTTCATATTCTTGTTACATATAAATAATCTGTTTGCAAGCATCAGAGATTTTATTTTATGACTGACAATGTGATCATATAATATTTCCGTGCATGATTATCATTTATATTATACCCGTGTTCATAATGTTTGCGAGTACATTCAAAGTACTCACTGGCTTGTCCCTGGCTATTGTCTTGGCCATATATCTTGCATGGAGAGGGGTGTTGCGATGACCGCCCCGGAACCTAAGCAACGGAGACCGCAGCCTCGCGAAGATAGGAGTTATCCTGGTCAATTTGTTCCTATGGGAAATGGAGTCCCATAGACAGCGATGATCCACAAACCGCTTCCACCATCAACCACTAGAAACCATTTGTTGTACTCACAGACCAGAATGGTCTTGTACCATATATTTTGTATTTTGCTTGGAGTTTATGTATCAAGTTGGTGCCTCATCAGCTAACAGTAATCCTGCTTGTTGGTGAGCTGCAATGACCATTCTGAAATTCATACCGGAAAACCGGTGCATACAAAGCGGGCATTCACCAGCCGCTTCACGAGACTGAAGTAGCTGCTGGGTATAGCTTCGGCAGGCCACAGCCGGATTATTAAATCCTTCATGGCCAGTTCTGTCGGATCACGGGTTCCGGCAAAACCATCAAGGTTCAAACACTAGGGTGCGCACGAAGATTTCCCCCCTTCCGATTCACGTCCTAGTTTTGCTAAGATCTTGCAGACAAACTCGACGAACTCACAACACAAGGGACACAAGATTTATACTGGTTCGGGCCACCATTGTGGTATAATACCCTACTCTAGTGTGGTGGTGGTGGATTGCCTCTTGGGCTGAGGATGAACAGTACAAGGGGGAAGAACAACCTCCTAAGGTTGAGGTGTTCTTGTGCTTGGCGAACTTGTGTGGGTGAGGATTCGATCAGCTCAGTCCTCGTTGCCTTCTACTGTGGTGACTAGTCCTATTTATAGAGGCCTGGTCCTATCCCAAATATTGGCGGGAAGGAGCCAACAGCGGCCAATTTGAAAGGGGACAACTAGTACAGCTTATCCTGACAAAAGTAGTCTTCGCCTGAAAAAGGCTCTGGTGGTAACGCCACCTTGGGATCCATGGTGACCTCCATCTTGCCGTCCTACTGGTCTTGGTCTCGTTGCACTGATATGGAAACCTTTGCTTGATGCCTCGGTACTCCGCGCCTGTGCTTGCCTCCTTTGCACCAAAGAGGAAATAAGGGCGATCTGTGGCGCTCGCCTAAGCTTAGCGCCTTTGGTCTCGTCGTCATGTCTCACGTCACGAGAACCTCCCGAGGTTTGCCTTGCGTGATCTCTCCTCTCCTCACGAGCCTGCAGCAGAATCTCTGAGGAGGTCTTGCGTCGTCCCCCTCGCGAGGCTTGGCCCTCTCGAGGTCTTGACTCTGCTTGCTGATGAAGATGGGCCGTCAGGCCTGCTAGCAAAAACCACGCCGTGGGCTGCATGCGAGCAAATGCAGGACCCCGTTCCCGGAAGCGCCGATAGTAGCCCCAGGCCCAAAGCGGCTTCGGGCTTGGCTTCAAGGCAAAGCCAAAGGTCAAGTACGGAGCGCCACGGGCCCCAATAGCCTGCGGCCTTGATCGACGCGTGGCAGTTGATTGGACGTGGGCGTCTTCGCTTCCCCACGCTGCCTCGGCAACTTCCCGACTTGACAAGTCCCTGCGACATGCAAGGAAAACCATCATTACCTCTGATCGTGGGGGCGCTGGTTGGCCTTCTCCTGCTATAAATGAGGAGGGGGGCAGAGCCCCCGTCGCCATTTCTTCCCATTCTGCTTGCTTCTTCCTCCTCTGCTCCATCGCCAAGATCGAAAGACTCCCCTCGACGGGCCGGCGCCGCTCCTGCCGATGAAGAGGTTGGTTCACCGCCGCGACGCAACGGCGATGTAGGTGGTGACTAGGCCTTGGTGCGGCGGTCTCCTCACAGGTATCCGCTACCCTATGCGCCCAAGCGAGGGCTCGGGAGGGAGAAGCGTGGCGTCGGCAGCGTCGCCTTGGCCAATGTCAACGTGCCGCCACGGCGCGGGTCGCCGCTCCTGGGGTCCATGCCACGAACTCCTCGTGCGGGCTTGTGCTGTGGGCGGTGATGCCCCCGAGCACTTGGATCCGCTTCCCGCGGTTCTTCTCCGACGTGATGCCGCCGAGGGGACCCCTCGAGCTTTGGTTGCAGCATGCCGACTGCGACGCTCCGGTGACCGGAGCAGAGGTTGAAGCGGTCTCGTCCGGTAAGGTCTTCATGACCCCCGGCTGGGGTGAGGTCGTGCGGGTTTGCCGCGCTGAGGGCGCCCTCGCGATCCACTTTGATTACGACGGTGCCTCCACGCTGTCCTTCAAGGTCTTCGATGCGGAGGGCCGCCGCTTGGAGTGCTGCCCTGGTGGGTGATACGTCTCC
The DNA here is from genome assembly GCA_021605205.1 of Aegilops longissima. Lineage (NCBI taxonomy): Eukaryota > Viridiplantae > Streptophyta > Magnoliopsida > Poales > Poaceae > Aegilops > Aegilops longissima. The sequence continues at coordinate 339,380,138 of CM038682.1, forward strand.
GTCGTATCTATAATTTTTTATTGTTCCATGCCAATATTCTACAACTTCCATATATTTTTGGCAACTTTTATACTATTTTTGAGACTAACATATTGATCCGATTGCCAGTTCAGTTCTGTTTGTTGCATGTTTTTGTTTGCGAAACCCAATACCAAACGGAGTCAAGCGGGTTAAAGCAGACGGAGAATTATTTTGGAATATTTATGATTTTTGGGAAGTAAAATCAGCGCGAGAGCGGTGTCGAGGGGTGTGTCGTGGTTCTAAGTCCGACGATGGGAATGGGGGAATGCGTATGGAGGCAAGATCCTAGCTATGGAGTAGTTGTATCGCAAGGCGTTTACGAGTTCAGGCCCTTCTTGGAGGAAGTAACAGCCCTACGTCTCGGGCCGGAGGCGGTCATTTGTATTATGTCGTATGAGTTACGAGGTGCGAATCCTTTACACTAAGGAGGGGGGTGGCTTATATAGAGTTCGCCAGACCCCTCCAGCCCTCAGTTATGTAGGGATTAAGGTACATTAAGAGAGAGAGAGTTACTGGTAACGTCCCACATAAAGTGCTATGATGACCATAAATCCACTTAATGACCGACCGTTTGCGTGCAGACTGACTGTAGATCTTATGGCGGTCGAGTGGTTGGCTGATGGTTGAGTGTCTTCAAGTCCATCGAGAGGAATCCTTCCAGGTCGACTGAAAGGTGTTTTCTTCAAGGGATGTCCTTGGGGAGGGTATCCTGGACAGGTCCATGACCCTACCCTAGGTACATGACTTCATCAGTAGCCCCCGAATGGATCGAGGTTTGAGTGGGGAAGGAGTTGAGAACTCTTCCGACCCACTTTTCGTGCGATAAACACGTCTTGTCGAGATCAATAAGCTTAGGTGACGGCTTCAACTTTTTTTCAGTCGCCTTGATCCATTCTTTGTATCTGTCGAATGTGTTTTTCATACTTGGAGAACTCCAAATGATAGGACAGAGGAAATCTTCTGTCTGACGATTTGCTCTGTGGTAGCGGATTTAGCGGGATTAATTTTCGGAAGCAGGCGGGGCGGAGGAAGCGCGATGTCGGATGGGATAAGGCGGGGCGCCTCGATCCTGTGCCACCTTTTTTCGCCACGTATCGCGCAGGCGATTGTTGCGAGATTTGACAGGATCGCCGGGCCTACGGTCGATCACTCGGAAGCAACCTCATATAAGGCCTCGGGCGGGGGTTTTTGAACAGTGCATTCCCCTTTCCTCCTCCCTTCTCCAGATTCATCCGCCGCGTGCGATTCCTCCTCAGCGTTCTTGCTCTGTGCGTGTCTCTTCGGCGACAATGGTGAGGGACAAGACGGCGGCTTTGGAGCAGGCGAAGAAGGTGACGACGAAGGCGAAGGAAGAGCGACCAGTCGGGGCGGATCCTCGTCGAGGGCCGTCTTGCCGCAGGGCTGGATCCAGGGCGACTGGATCCGCTCGACGATCAGCCGATCTCGACGACATGGCCAACGAGGGACGGATCTCCCATGGATCAGCGCGGCTCCCGGGGAAGGAGTGGGAGCCACAACCTCTGGAGGGTGAGTGTGTTCTCTTGGCCACCCACGTCGACCGCGAGTTTTCTCTGCCGCCACACCCTTTCTTTCGGGGATTTCTGAACTTCTTTGGGGCACAACTTCACCACTTCACTCCGAACTCCATCATGTATCTCGCTGCTTTCGTGTCTTTGTGCGAGAATTTCTTGGGTTGCCGGCCCCATTGGGGTCTTTTCAAGCACATTTTCACTTGTAGCACCTAGACGGTGAAAAAGGCCAATCCGAGCAACGAGAGAACTCAAGTGATTCAGATGTGTGGGGGTCTTGGGGTTCAGATGAGAGGAAAAAGTTCTTCTCCGCCCATGATCATACCTAGACGGCAAGTCGACTTGGTTTTACTGCAAGGACCAGCCAACGCCAGGGCAGTCGACTGGACTCCCTCGCTTTTCCATGGACCGAGTGAGCAAGCCATCTTCTTTGAAGGTGATTCCAGAAGAGAGGGCGCAGGTGAAGGTGTTGGTCGAACGAGTTGTCCAGCTCATCCGAGACGGGGTGACTAGCATGGATCTCTTGGAGGTTTTCCTTCGACGATGCATCCAGCCACTTCAAGCCCGAGACCATCCGATGTGGCTGTACTCTGGAACTGAGGACACTACTCGGATCCACCCGGAGGAGATCGAGGATGCCATGCTGGAAAGGTGTCTTGCGGGCATCACAGGAAACAAGGACAACCCTCGAGGAGCCAGGAGAATCCCTCCACTCGACCAATCATTCGAAGTAGACAAGGTCCATTCCTGCATCTTGGACTGTGGTCCCGATTTCTCCATCTTGTTTCCTTAAATCGGTCGATTGACTTTTGTCTTGTTTGTCGTCTTCCAGGACACCACCGAGATGTACTCGATCCCCAACAGGGTGCAAAGACCAGTCGAGGAGGAGGAAGGGAGTGGAGGCGAAAGCCAGGAGGAATGGCAATCTGATGGTGAGGAGGGCGAAACGGCGACAGCTCGGCGAAGAGGGGGAGGAGGAAGAGGAGGAAGAAGTCGACCCTCCCGCATGGAAAAGCGATCCAAGCTCACCCATGACCCTGTGATCGGCGTGGCAAGGCTTCTCGCGCTGTCGAGGCGATCGGCAAGCGTCCTCGGACGACCTCTCGGCGCCGGTGAAAAAGTGCGAAGCAACCCGGCGGCGCCATCAAAGCTGACGAAGGCTTTGCCCAAGATGAAGATGGCCATCCCCACCATTTCCGGATGCAATGAGAACTTGTGTTTTGTTATTCAGCATGGACATACTTTTGGTCGACTTGTTGGTGATCAACTGATTTCTGAAATCTGCTTGTAGCTGCCACCTCGAGACCTCAGCCGGGAATGAAGACACGGAGATGGAAGATGTTGTTACCTCTAACCTTGGTATGATTGCTGTAGTTTACGCTTTTGGTCGATTGGTTCCGTTTTAACTTTGAATCTTTTTCGTAGTCCCTCCTCATGTCATTGATCTCACGATGATGATGATGAGGCGCCGTTAAGCGGAGGAGGACTAAGAAGGCGCGTCTTGGCAAGACCGCTCAGGTTGCATCGATTACAGGTGGCTGGTTCATGAGGGTGGCAACATCACTCGGACTTCCGTGTCTTCGTTGTGCCAGCAGCGAGTATCCGCCTTCGTTGTCGTTGCTGATCCGCCCTCCTTTTAGCCCACACCACATCCCGGAGGACCAAGTGGGTGCTGCTAAGGAAGCTATCGCCTTGGCGAGGATCATGATGGAACAAGTGAAGGTGGTCGGGAGGCCAGCCAGTGCTGACCTATGATGCCGACAGCTCTTGAGCAACGTCCGAGTTAGTTGATCACCACTTGTTACATTAGGATATGCTACCTGAAAACTCTTATTTCTGAAGTTCTTTGTATCTGTACACCCAGTGGGTGTGTCGACTGAATTTTTGGACTGGTGGGGGCACGCTGAGTGCACCCACTGGGTGTAGTCTCCGAGACTATGGTGGACTGCTGGTAGTCGACCGTAGTCTTTATACTTTGTATTTCTTTGGTAACTTCTTCAATCGGTCTGGTCGGACCATGTCGAATGGAATCTTGAAACCGGTGGGGGCACGCTGAGTGCACCCACTGGGTGTAGTCCCCGGGACTATGGTGGGCTGCTAGCAGTCGACCGTAGTCTGAAGAACTCTTTTTTTATGATACCGAGGCTGACTTCTGACAGTTAGCTATGGTTTGGGATCGTAACCTTTTTGTCACTTTTGGTCGACTGATCGAACCGAGTCGATAGGACCAGTGGGGGCACGCTAAGTGCACCCTTGGGTGTAATCCAGACTCTTGTCGAATATTTTGATTCGGCTGTAGTCTTAGAAACGCAATAATTTTTCTTAGTCACTAGGAAGTAACCTATCTTTGATGTCTGTCGATTGATTCTTCGCAGAAATCCTGCGAGCTTGTGGCTCGCTATACAAAATTGGAAAACAAACAGATCCAGCTCAACCTTGACTTGAAGCTTGCTAAGGAGAACTTGCAGAAGGCGAGAGACGAAGCAAAAGGTATGGCTGGTGAGAACTTGACGAATGTCTTTGTCTTTCTGCCCCTTCCTAATTCTGATCTCACTGTCATTTTGCAGACAAAATGGAGGAGGCTATGAAGAAGAAGGATCATGACCTTGCCGGCAGAAACGGCTTTAACAAAACCAAGCTCGCGGAAGAAAAGCTGTCTTGAGTCGAAAACTTGAAGAAGAAGCATCTGAAAGCTGCTCTCGTAGCGGCTAACAAGGAGGTTAGCCGACTGAAGAACAACAAGATAGCTCTGAGCGACAAGGCTGGAGAACTGGCGGGGAAGAGGAACGATCTGGAGGCTTATCTGGGAGGGCTCGCCAAGAAGTTATTCCTCATGCTTGAAGGTAATTCCTCTTATCCGATTGACTTGTTATCACTGACTCATCATAGAACCATTAGCTTGAACTCGATTTGTGTTTGCATAATTCTATCAGAACTTCGAGGAAGAGACTAGTCGAGTGGAGACAAGCCTGGACCCCATTAACTCTCCCGTGAAGGATGAAGCCGCCATGAATGTGCTCCGACTGGAGTCTCATGTCGCTGCTGTGGTGGACTACCTCGCTCGACTGAAGGTTGCAGTGTCACGGATTGACTCGACACTCTAGCCAGGCGAAACACTTCAAAATGACCTCGAGTCTTTAATGACTCGAGTGAATGACGTTCCAAGTCGAGTGCAGGAATGGAAAAAGTCTTACGCGGATCACGGTGCGATGTTGCTCATCAGCTGGTCGTGTTCACTTTGCAAGGGGCGCGAGAGGAAAGGCTGGCATCCATCAAAGTTGCCAATACCAAGAAATCACAATTCGATCTTTCATGGAGACTTTCATTGGTCTTTGGCACCGGATCGCTAAGGGATCAACTGGACCAGTTAAATCAGCGCCTTCTAGTCCTCCACCTAAGGAATAAAAACTTCTATGATTCGTCTTAAATTTGCCTCGGAATGCGAGTGATATTATAACGATAAACTTTAACAGGCTTGATGCTGGGTATACGCATCCGTAGGATGTTATCGAACTTTACTTATCGTCGAATCTGCTTTCATTTGCCTTCGAGCGAACTTTGTTCTTCACTCGGAATATACTTTAGTGCTTGAGATGCAGCTCTGAGGTAAAAAATCCAGTCAACCTACACTTCATTGTTCTTGCAGGTAGGGATGGAGTTCGGATTGTACTTATGGCGCAGCTCCGCAGGAGAAGGTAACAGTCGACCTGCACCTCGTCGTCCTTGCGGATCGGGATGGAGCGCACGTTGTACTTGTGACGCAGCTCCGAAGGAGAAGGTAGCAGTCGACCTGCACCTCGTCATCCTTGCAGATTGGGATAGAGCGCATGTTGTACTTGTGGCGCAGGTCCGAAGGAGAAGGTAACAGTCGATCTCCACCTCGTCTTCCTTGCGGATTGGAATGGATTTCGTACTTAGGCGAGTACTGGACTGCAGCTAAGCCTCCAGTGGGAGGTTGCTCTCCACTCGGTAGGATTTTCAGATACTTAGTAGTCTTGGACTGCAGCTAAGCCCCAGTGGGAGGTTCGCTCTCCACTCGGTGGGATTTTCAAACTTAGGCGATCTTGGACTGCTTTGCTAAGCCCCAGTGGGAGGTTCGCTCTCCACTCGGTAGGATTTTCAAACTTAGGCGTCTTGGACTGCTGCTAAGCCCCAGTGGGAGGTTGCTCCCCACTCGGTAAGATTTTTCAAACTTAGGCGAGTCTTGGACTGCTGCTAAGCCCAGTGGGAGGTTTGCTCAACACTCGGTGGGATTTTTCAAACTTAGGTAGTCTTGGACTGCTGCTAAGCCCCAGTGGGAGGTTACTTGGCGAGTCTTGGACTGCTGCTAAGCCCCCAGTGGGAGGTTGCTCTCCACTCGGTGGGATTTCAAACTTAGGCGTCTTGGACCTTTGCTAAGCCCCAGTGGGAGGTTTGCTCTCCACTCGGTGGGATTTTTCAAACTTAGGCAAGTCTTGGACTGCAGCTAAGCCTCAGGAGGATTTTTTGTGTCGTAGCTCTGAAGGGAAGGCAACAGTCGACCTGTACCTCGTCGTCCTTGCAAAGCGCACATTGTATTAAATACTTGGCGAGTACTTGGACTACAGCTAAGCCCCAGTGGGAGGCTGGCTCCTCACTCGGTGGGATTTTCAACACTTAGGCGAGTACTTGGTTCAGCTAAGCCCCAGTGGGAGGCTGGCTCACCACTCGGTGGGATATTAAACACTTGGCGAGTACTTGGACTGCAGCTAAGCCCCAGTGGGAGGCTGGCTCACCACTCGGTAGGATTTTAAACACTTAGGCGAGTACTTGTCTGCAGCTAAGTCCCCGGCGGGAGGCCGGCTCACCACTCGGTTAGGATTTTTTAGATACTTAGGAAGCAGTTCGCAGCTAAGCCCCAGTGGGTGTCACATCCCTAGTTACGGTATGACCTAGACTAGCTAGTCACTGTGCATCATGTTTAAATTCCATTTAATTTTGAAATGGGGATTTGTGAAACCCTCTGAATCTTTTTGGAAATTGATCAAATAAAAATTGCTCCAAAAGGTCCAAGAAAATGCTCATATTGCTCTCTGAAAATATTGAATGAGAGATAAAAATCAAACCAATATTTTAGGAGCTCATAAATATTATTTTGGGCATTTGGAATTAATGCATAATTATTTGCATTGGATATATATATGTTATATATATTATGTATGTCCAATAATTATGCTAGTTCTTTGAGGAGCTACGGAATAATATAGTTATCTCTGCAAAAATTGGCATAAGGAAATAAAATGATTTAGTATTTTAATTAAATCAAAACAAATGTTAGAAAAATAGAAAAAAGAAATAAAAGGAAAAACCCTAACTTGGGCCACTTACGCAGCCTGTGCGGCCTTGACCAATGACAGGCCTAGCCCACCAGGCAGGCGTTAATCCTCAACCTCTGCCGATTAGGCGAGGCGTGTCGCTGTGAGCCATCGTCGTAGCCACCTCCCGCCTGCTTCCTCTCCTTCCCCGACCCTTCTCGAGACGCCAGGAGACACGCACGCGCCGCCCCGACCGCCCTCCCTCTCTCCAGTGGCCTCCCCTCCTCTCTCTCGCCCTCTCCCGCAAATGCCCGAACGCCACCGCCGCCACCGGCGACTGTTGCCGTGCCCACAGCCACGGCCTCGCCCCCCGACGCGCTCCCCAGCTCCGCCGCGACCCCCTCTACCTCCTCGTCGAGCCACGCACCTCCGGACGGCCTCCATCATCGTCACCGTCATCTCTTCACCGCCGGCCACCGTGGATCCCCATCGCCGCCCCGTCGACCACAGTAGCGTCCCAGGCTCGCCGTCAGCGCCATCGAATCAGCTGTGAGCGCTGCATCATTCCCCTTCTCCCCTGCCTCCCCGCTCTGTAGCCGCCGCCCGCTCGAGCCCGAGCTCCGGCCGCCCGCCGCGCAACTCCGCACCGTGAGCGGGCCCCAGCTCCTCCACCTGCCCCACGGATCTTGCGAGAGCAGGTTGCGCCCGGTGCTCTCGAGCGCCCGCCCGTGGCTTTGTGGCGCGGACTCCGCCCGGCGTCAGAGTCGCGCGGCGGCAACCCCGTCGCTGAGCCCTGCCACCGGGTGGGTCGGCTCGTCGGTGATTAGCAAGCTAATCACCACCTAATCTAACCCGAGCGATAGTGGGCCCCGGCGCCACTAATCTAAATTAGTTAGAAATAACCCCTGGTTAACACTATGTCAGCGATGTGTGGACCCCACGTCAGGTTTGACCGATCAGCCGCGATTGACTTGCTGGCGTCATGCTTACTGCAATGTTGACGCTTGATGTTGATTTTACGGTATTAAATTAAATCAGGAAATTCGAGAAAATGTTTCAAACTTCAAAAATTCATAGAAATTCAACCGTAGCTCAGATTGAAATAATTTATATATGAAAAATTATCAGAAAAATTCAATCTATCCATCTGTACTAGTTTCATGCATTACAAAAAAACTTATACTTGCTGTATAGGTGAAAACACATGAATGGCATTTATAAGAGCTTATTTTGGAGTTGCATTTGAACCTTTGGTTCAAATGGAGTTCATTCAAATTGAATACTAGTTGCATTAGCTCAAACAGCATCACATCTACATGCCATGTTCATGCATCATATTGTTGCATATGATTGTGTATTGATTGCCGGCACCGTTCCTTCTCGATAGGTTACGCTCGGAGGCGTTCAGTACACATGCGTGAAGCGGTGCCTCCTTGTTGATTTACCAGGCAAGCAAACCCCTTGTTCATTCGATACAATCCTACTCTCTCGCTCCTGCTCTCGGTTATTGCATTAGGACAACAACGATTCATACGCTACTTTGTGCTGCGGTAGTTGAACCCATTCCTCTGCATGACTGTCATTGCCACGATAAATAGTTGAAACCCACTAGCATGTGTAGGAGTTGATTGAGCCATGTTGTGTTCCTACCATGCTATGCCTGCTATTGCCTAGAGTTGTGTCAGGTCTGATTCATTGGGAATGAATTGGAGTGTTACGATATGTTCCAATGCTGAGAGTGAAGTGTGTGAACACGATTTGGTAAAGGTAGCGGTGAGAGGCCATGTAGGAGTACATGGTGGGTTGTCTCACTGGAACCGTCCTTAAGCACTGAGTTCTATGTATGTTGTCCAATGACTCGATACTACCACACATTGGGTTCCGGTAACTCGACCCCTCTCGACTTATTAACCTACTTGATCTCTGTCCAGGAGTCGCAACTAGTTTCTCGTGTTTGTAGGTAGTGCTATTTTTCTACCAAGTGGCACCCGGCGAGGTGGGCTTAGGACAGACTAAACACCGTGGCCTGGTGTACCAAGTGGCACCGGATGGTGGGCTTGGGAACCCTGCACACATCGTTTGGGGCCGTGGCGACACCCGGCGGATCTCCTTGCGGATGGAACCCAAATAGGCGATAAACCTGGATTAGAGTCTTGTGTGGTTAGTCGGTCGTGGCCGACACCCTCGCCGAGCTTCCGCTTGAAGGTTGCGAGGTACATAGCGTGTACATGGTGATAAGTGGTGAGGCGTGTGTGAAGAAGTACACCCTGCGGGGTTATCATGATCTATTGAATAGCCGTGTCCTCGGTTATGGACTTCTTGGATGCTTCGTGGTACATAGACAACTTGAAGTGGATACTCTAAAATGCTCAAGACAAGTGTGAGTGCTATGGATGGCCTTCTCGTATGGAGACGGGCATGAATCCATAGTAGTGTATTGTGTGGTGACTAGTGGACTCGTGTGCGCCATATCACCTCAAAGAAGTTCTGGTAGTCGTAGAACAGGATAGCCACAGAGTCAAAGTTGGCTTGCTGCAACTAAACTCCACATTACCTTCTTGATACTAATGCATGTATAATAGGATCTGATGTAAGTCTTGCTGAGTACCTTTGTACTCATGTTGCTTATGTTTTTGCAGCGGAGACTTCGGTCTTATTAGTAGTTCCGCTTGGACTTCGACAAGTAGCTTGTTACCTCAGCTACGATCTTGTACCCTTAGGAGGTCTTGTAGATAGTCAGGCTTCTCAGCCTTTTTATTTTGTAGTTATGCGTACTCGGACATGTAATGCTTCCGCTTGTTGCTTGTATGCTCTGTATGATGGGTCATGTGACCCTGTTTGTATTTAATGCTATGTGGCTCTTGAGCCTTTACCTATATGAGTTTGCGTTATGTTGTGATGCCATGTTGTACAACACATACTTGCATGTTATGCGTCGTGTAACTTGTATTGCTATGTGTGGGATCCGACAACCTAGTTGTTTATCCTTGGTAGCCTCTCTTATGGGAAATGTAGTCTCGTGCTTACAGTGATAGTAGTCCGCTCTGCCGGTTCACGGAGTCCTGCTATTGACACTACTGCTTGGACACTTGACTGGCGGCATGTGTTTCACCGTTCCTATATACATCCCTTGAAATGTCCAGCGGTGATATTGAGTCCTGCCTAGCCTGCTACAGCCGGGATATCGAGTCTGTTAGCCTAGTGCTACAGCCGAATTCATCGTTGATGACCGACATGCTCGATGTGATTCATGTATGCTTGTCCCCATAGGTTAGTGCCACTTTGGGTTCACGACTAGTCATGTCGGCCGGGTTCTCTGTCATATGGATGCTAGCGACACTATCATATACATGAGCCAAAAGGCATAAGCGGTCTGGGCCATGGTAAGGCGACACCGTGGGAATACCGTGCGTGAGGCCGCAAAGTGATATGATGTGTTACATGCTAGATCAGTGTGACTTAGGATTGGGGTCCCGACAGCTTTGGTATCAGAGCCTGACTGCCTGTAGGATTTCCAAGCCAACCTGGTCGAAGTTGAATCTAGAAATGCTTTAGTTATGTAGGGGAATTGATTGTGGGAGGGAACGTAAGGCTCTTTTTACTCCTTTACCTCATGGCCCTCTGATCTGAGTCATCTTACTTTCCTACGGGGTTAAGGAACTACGCTTTCTCTTCTATCTATCAGGATCACGTGTTACTACTCCGTAGTCTCTTAGGATTGGTTGATCAGAGTCATATCCCAGTTCAAGTACTTCCGGTGCAGTCTGTTTAGTATTATCCCAGAACCTTTGAGTGGAGATGTTGAGTTGTTGTACTACCCCATTTTAGCAGGATGTCTCATTCTGAGCATTTTACTGCCGTTATGCTGCCGGAATTGCCCAGGAGTTCGAGAGTTACTAATTTATGTGTCCTACATTATTCAGTATGTAGTGATGTTGATTCCGTCCTTGTTTTCGTTTCTCAGGATGTCACCAGTTAAGCGAAGTTCTGTTGCTTGTAGCCAGAACCACGGAGATGGTAGGGATGAGGATCCTCCCGACCAGCCTTCATTGGCAGAGTTTATGTTAGAGATGGAGAGAAACAAGCGTGAGTCTAACCGCTTGTTGGCACGTATCAAGGAGAACACCGCACATCAGTTCAAAGTGCGCCACCATTCATGACTTCATTAAACACACCCACCCACCTTTCATCATTCCATCGAGCCACTCGATGCGGATAGTAGCTCCATAGTATCACCGCATAGCTCCGATCCATGACGTGGCTGAAAGTGACAAGGTCACCTATGCTGCATACCACGGAGAGGTCATGCTAGTCTTTGGTGGCAGAACTATGAGGCTATGCTTCCAGCTGGCGATTCCTACTTGGAGAGATTTCTTTGAGGCTTTTCGAGCATCACATTCACGAAGCCCTCATCGATCGCAAGAGAAGAGTTACGTAGTTTCACCCGAGTAAAATGGCTATTGATGCTTCTGAGAGAGTTTGAGAACCTTGCCGCCATGCTCTGAAGAAGTGTCCACGGACGCCAAGAAGCGAGCTAGGTTTGGAAGGTCTCAACCCCAAGTTGCGTCGTGATCTCCACCTACATCATTGTGATACATTCCAAGCTCTTGTGAACAAGGCCATTAATGCGAGACAGCTCAGTTCACTTACGAGGAGTCTCGTAAGCACACCGTGATTTGGTTTCTTCCTCGGTTCTAGTTCGCGAAGCGCGGTTTGGATCGAACTCTGCTCTTCCACCGGATATTCACGAGGCCATCCCATGTGGCGCCTCACCCGTTCGATTACATGCTCCACCAGGCCTATTGGTAGACCACTTGGTCAATGCGGGTCCACGTCCAACTTCGGGACTTGCTTCACATGCGGAGAGCCAGGACACTATACGCGTATTTGCTCTCGGGCCGATTATGCTCCACCCAGCCGAGAAGGCTGTTGGCGTGATAAGCCATCCGCAAGATGATCGGTGTCAATTCAGCTCCCATGAGCGTGGGCGTGTGCATCACGTCTCAGCTAAGGATGCTCATGATGATCCGGATGTCGTTCTTGGTACACTCCTTGTCAAGCTGTCATCCAGCGGTTCTATTAAATCTTGGAGCATCTCACTCCTTCATCTCTGAAGGCTATGCTCGTTGCATGACATGTCATTTTGTGATATGCCAACTCCGCTTGAAATCCAAACCCCAGGGTCTAGATGGCAGACCACCAGAATCAGCCATGGTAATGAAATCCTTATTGATAGACTTGTATTCCTTGCCTCACTTGTAGCCCTCAAGTCCTCAGATATTAACATCATCTTGGGTATGGACTGGATGACAGCTCATCATGCCAAGATTGATTGTTATACTAGGTCTGTTCAGCTTACACACCCATCGGCAAGATAGTCCTTTGTCTCCACTAGAGTTGCAAGCGTCAACTCTATTCTCTTAATGCCAGCCCTCTTCCGGACCTTGAAGATATCCCGGTAGTCCGTGACTTTCCGGATGTCTTTCGGAGGAACTGCCGGTGTTCCACAGCGAGAGATGTAGAGTTAAATCATAGATCTTATCCGAGGAACCGCCCCAATCTCTAGGAGACCTTACAAGATGGCACCCTTAGAACTAGCCGAGCTTAGAAACAACTTGATGAGTCCTTGCAAAAGGGTTTCATCCGTCCTAGTTCTTCTCCTTGGGCTTGCCTGTCCTCTTTGTCAAGAAGAAGGATGGTACGGACGGATGGTTGTAGATTATCGTCCGTTAATTTGGTCACGATAAAGAACAAGTATCCGCTCCCGGGATCAACGACACTGTATGATCAACTCGCTGGATCCTCGGTCTTTTCCAAGATGGATTTGAGATTAGGCTACCACCAAATCAAGATCGAAGCGGGACATTCCTAAAAGCGGCTTTTGTCACTCGTTATGGCGGTCTGAGTACACCGTCATGTCCTTTGGTCTAACCAATTCTCCAGCTACCTTCTCCGCTTGATGAACTCGATTTTCATGGAGTACTTAGACAAATTAGTGCGTGGTTTACCTCGATGATATTCTTATTTACTCGAAGAGCGAGGAAGAGCATGCGAACATCTTAGACTTGTGCTAGAAAACTTAGAGAGCACCGCCTTTATGCCAAGTTCTCCAAGTGTGAATTTTGGTTGCCGAGTGACCTACCTAGGCCACGTAATCTCGGTAAGGGCATTCTGTCAATCCGAGAGAGTTCATGCCGTTCTCGATTGGACTCCACGAAACCGTTAAACAAGTTAGGAGTTTCCTTGGTCTAGCCAGCTATTGTCGCTGCTTTGTTGAACATTTCTCCAAAGTAGCCAAAACGTCACGGAACTTCTCAAGAAAGATAAAAAGTTTGAGTGGTCCCCACAGTGTGAGCACAGTTTTCAGGAACTGAAAAGACGCCTGACTTCTGCTCCCATACTTGTGCCACCGGATTTCACGAAGGACGTTGTTATCTACAGCGATGCCTCACGACAGGGACTAGGTTGCATTCTTATGCAGGATCGTCATGTGATTGCCTATGCATCTCGTCAGTTGCATCCACATGAGGAGAATTATCCTACACATGATCTAGAGCTTGCAGCCGTAGTCTATGCACTCAAGACCTGGCGACATTACCTTCTTGGTAAACGTTGCGAGATCTACACCGATCACCAGAGTCTCAAGTATATCTTCACCCAACCAGATTTGAACCTCAGGCAAAGACGATGGTTGGAGTTGATCACAGATTATGATCTAGGGATTACCTACACCCCAGGCAAAGCCAATGTCATGGCTGATGCTCTAAGCCGTAAATCGTATTGCAACAATCTCATGTTGCAGCAAGGCCAACCACTTCTCCATGAGGAATTCTGTGAGCTTAACCTTCACATGGCTCCTCATGGATTCCTTTCTACCTTGGTGGAGAAACCTACTCTTGTGGATCATATCATAGAAGCCCAGAAGCATGATACGGGGATTACCCGGATCAAGAGAAACATTGCCAAGGGTATTGCTGGTAGCTTCTCTATAGATGATCGAGTGTCGTTTTCTTTGGGAACCACTGGTGGTCCCCAAGCGACATCTTGACAACTGATTCTTAAGGAGGCGCATGAATCTCCTCTCACGATTCATCCGGTAGTACTAAGATGTATCGGGACCTCGCCGGAGGTTACGGTGGACTAGGATGAAGAGAGAAATCGCTCGGTTTATTGCTAAGCTGCGGCGTTTGTCGTCGCGTTAAGCGAGCATCAAAGGCCTCTTGGCACCCTTGACCTTTAGCTATTCCTGAATGGAAATGGGATAAAGTTGGTATGGACTTCATCACCGGCTTTCCCAGGACCAAGAAAGGGAATAACGCTATCTTCGTAGTCGTTGATCGTCTTTCCAAAGTGGCTCACTTCCTACCTGTTCGAGAGAGTATCACTGCTAGTCAGCTCGCTGACTTATACATTTCTCGAATAGTTTCACTCCATGGTGTTCCACTAGAGATCAACTCAAACCGTGGCAGTCTTTTCACTTCCCATTTCTGGGAGAGTTTCCAAACTGCCATGGGAACCCATCTTTCCTTCAGTACCGCTTTCCACCCTCAGTCGAGTGGTCAGGTGGAAAGGGTCAACCAAATTCTCGAAGACATGCTTAGAGCTTGCGTTATCTCATTCGGTATGGATTGGGAGAAATGTCTTCCTTTCGCCGAGTTTGCTTATAACAATAGCTATCAATCCGGTCTCAAAGCTCCTTTTGAGATTCTCTATGGGCGAAGATGTGAACACCTTTGAGTTGGTCGAAACGGTGAAAGACAATTCTTTGGACGGACATGATCCGAGGCGGAAGAGCAAGTTCGCATCATTCGTGAGAATTTGAAAACATCCCAATCTCGTCAAAAGAGCCGATATGACCGTCTTCATAAGGAAGTGGCTTATGAAGTTGGCGACAAAGGCTTACCTTGGGTTACTCCTCTAAAGGTACCCATCGTTTGATATCAAGGGCAAGTTGGCTCCTCGTTACATTGGTCCCTTCGCATTCTCGCTAAGCGAGGAGAGGTTGCCTACCAGTTGGAACTACCCCACATCTTTCTCGAGTTCATGATGTCTTCCCGTCTCCCAACTCGGCGTTGCTTCTCGGATCCCATCCGTGGAGTGGACCCGCAAGCGCTTGACCTCCAAGATAACCTCACCTATCGAGAGTACCTGTTCGCATTCTTGATCAAGCGAGCGTGTTACCCGGCCTTGAACATGAAGTTTCTCAAGGTTCGATGGTCTCATCATTCCGAGAGAGAAGCTACTTGGGAGAGAAGATCGTCTTCATTGGAGTACCCGCTTTCTTTCCGTCGACCCTGAATCTCGGGCGAGATTCTTTCAAGTGAGGCGAGTTGTCACATCCTAGTTACGGTATGACCTAGACTAGCTAGTCATTTGTGCATCATGTTTAAATTCCATTTAATTTTGAAATGGGGATTTGTGAAACCCTCTGAATCTTTTTTTGGAAATTGAACAAATAAAAATTGCTCCAAAAAGGTCCAAGAAAATGCTCATGTTGCTCTCTGAAAATATTGGACAGAGATAAAAATCAAACCAATATTTTTAGGAGCTCATAAGTATTTATTTTGGGCATTTCGAATTAATGCATAATTATTTGCATTGGATATATATATGTTATATATATTATGTATGTCCAATAATTATGCTAGTTGCTGAGGAGCTCTGGAATAATATAGTTAGCTCCTGCAAAAATTGGCATAAGGAAATAAAATGATTTAGTATTTTAATTAAATCAAAACAAATGTCAGAAAAATAGAAAAAGAAATAAAAGGGAAAACCCTAACCGGGCCACTTACCTGCAGCCCCTGTGCGGCCCAACCAGCAGGCGGCCCAGCCCACCAGGGCGAGGCGATCGTCCTCAACCTCACCCGATGGCGAGGCGTGTCGCTGTGAGCCATCATCGTAGCCACCTCCCTGCCTGCTTCCTCTCCTTCCCGACCCTTCTCGAGGCCTTGGGGAGACACGCGCGCCGCCCGGCCGCCCTCCCTCTCTCCGGTGGACTCCCTCCTCTCTCGCCCTCTCCGTGAGCTTGCCCACGCCACCGCCGCCACACCGGCCTTGTTGCCAGCGCCCACAACCACGGCCTCGCCCCCCGACGCGCTCCCCAGCTCCGCCGCGACCCCCTCTACCTCCTCGTCGAGCCACGCACCTCCGGACGGCCTCCATCGTCGTCACCGTCGTCTCTTCACCGCCGACCACCGTGGATCCCCATCGCCGCCCCGTCGACCACAACGCGTCCTCGAGCTCGCCGTCGACGCCATCGAGTCCCCCTTCTGCCCTGCCTCCCCGCGCTCTGTAGCCGCACGCCCGCTCGAGCCCGAGCTCCGGCCGCCGCCGCGAGCTCCGCTCCGGTGAGCCCCGGGCCCCCCAGCTCCTCCCACCTGCCCCACCAGATGCGCGAGAGCCCGGGCTGCGCCCCGGTGCTCTCGAGCCGCGCCGCCCGTGGCCTGTGGCGCGGACTCGCCAGCGTCCGAGTCGCCGTGGCAAACCCCGTCGCTGAGCCCTGCCAGTGGGTCCGGCTCGTCAGGTGATTAGCTTAGCTTAAGCTAATCACCACCTAATCTAACCCCCTGATACTGATAGTGGGCCCCAGCGCCACTAATCTAAATTAGTTTAGAAATAACCCCCCTGGTTAACACTTTGTCACTCACGTGTGGACCCCACACGTCAGGTTTGACCCCAGTCAGCCGCAATTGACTTGCTGACGTCATGCTTACGCAGTGCTGATGCAGTATTTGATTTTCTGGTATTAAATTAAATCAGGAAATTCTAGAAAATGTTTCAAACTTCAAAAATTCATAGAAATTCAACCATAGCTCAGATTGAAATAATTTATATATGAAAAATTATCAGAAAAATTCAATCTATCCATATGTACTAGTTTCATGCATGACAAAACAACTTATACTTATTGTATAGGTGAAAACACATGAATGGCATTTATAAGAGCTTATTTTGGAGTTGCATTTGAACCTTTGGTTCAAATGGACTTCATTCAAATTGAATACTAGTTGCATTAGCTCAAACAGCATCACATCTACATGCCATGTTCATGCATCATATTGTTGCATATGATTGTGTATTGATTGCCGGCACCGTTCCTTCTCGATAGGTCCTGCTCGGAGGCGTTCAGTACACATGCGTGAGCGGTGCCTCCTTGTTGATTTACTAGGCAAGCAAACCCCCTTGTTCATTTCGATACAATACTATTCTCTCGCTCCTGCTCTCAGTTATTGCATTAGGACAACAACGATTCATCTGCTACTTTGTGCTGCGGTAGTTGAACCCATTCCTCTGCATGACCTGTTATTGCCACGATAAATAGTTGAAACCCACTAGCATGTGTAGGAGTTGATTGAGCCATGTTGTGTTCCTACCATGCTATGCCTGCTATTGCTTAGAGTTGTGTCGGTCGATTCATTGGGAATGAATTGGAGTGTTACGATATGTTCCAATCTTTGAGAGTGAAGTGTGTGAACACGATTTGGTAAAGGTAGCGGTGAGAGGCCATGTAGGAGTACATGGTGGGTTGTCTCACTGGAACCATCCTTAAGCACTGAGTTCTATGTATGTTGTCCAATGACTCGATACTACCACACATTGGGTTCGGTAACTCGACCCTCTCGACTTATTAACCAACTTGATCTCTGTCCGAGTCACAACTAGTTTACGGTGTTTGTAGGTAGTGCTATTTTTCTACCAAGTGGCACCCGGCGGGAGGTGGGCTTAGGACAGACTAGGCACACGTGGCCTGGTGTGCAAGTGGCACCGGATGGTGGGCTGGGAACCCTGCACACATCGTTTGGGGCCATGGCGACACCCGGTGGATCTCCTTGCGGATGGAACCGAATAGGCGATAAACCTGGATTAGAGTCTTGTGTGGTTAGTCGGTCGTGGCGACACCCTCGCCAGAGCTTCCGCTTGAAGGTTGCGAGGTACATAGCGTGTACATGGTGATAAGTGGTGAGAGTGTGTGTGAAGAAGTACACCCTGCGGGGTTATCATGATCTATTGAATAGCCGTGTCCTCGGTTATGGACTTCTTGGATGCTTCGTGGTACATAGACAACTTGAAGTGGATACTCTAAAATGCTCAAGACAAGTGTGAGTGCTATGGATGGCCTTCTCGTATGGAGGACGGGATGAATCCATAGTAGTGTATTGTGTGGTGACTAGTGGACTCGTGTGCGCCATATCACCTCAAAGAAGTTCTGGTAGTCGTAGAACAGGATAGCCACAGAGTCAAAGCTGGCTTGCTGCAACTAAACTCCACATTACCTTCTTGATACTAATGCATGTATAATAGGATCTGATGTAAGTCTTCTTTGAGTACCTTTGTACTCACGTTGCTTTATTTATGTTTTGCAGCGGAGACTTGGTCTTACTAGTAGTTCGCTTGGACTTGACGAGTAGCTTGTTACCTCAGCTACGATCTTGTACCCTTGGGAGGGTCTTGTAGATAGTCAGGCTTCTCAGCCTTTTTCTTTTGTAGTTATGCGTACTCGGACATGTAATGCTTCCGCTTGTTGCTTGTATGCTCTGTATGATGGGTCATGTGACCCATGTTTGTATTAATGCTATGTGGCTCTTGAGCCTTTACCTATATGAGTTTGCGTTATGTTGTGATGCCATGTTGTACAGCACATACTTGCATGTTATGCGTCACGTGTAACTTGTATTGCTATGTGTGGGATCCGACAACCTAGTTGTTTATCCTTGGTAGCCTCTCTTATGGGAAATGTAGTCTCGTGCTTCTAGCGATAGTAGTCGCTACAGCCGGTTCACGGAGTCCTGCTAGCCCAGCACTACTGCTTGGACACTTGATTTGGCGGCATGTGTTTCACTTTGTTCCTATGTCTATCCCTTGAAATGTCACGCGGTGATATTCGAGTCTGCCTAGCCTGCTACAGCCGGGATACGGAGTCTGTTAGCCCAGTGCTACAGCCAATTCATACGTTGATGACCGACATGCTCGATGTGATTCATGTATGCCTGTCCCCATAGGTTAGTGCCACTTTGGGTTCACGACTAGTCATGTCGGCCGGGTTCTCTGTCATATGGATGCCAGCGACACTATCATATCGTGAGCCAAAAGGCATAAGCGGTCCGGGCCATGGTAAGGCGACACCGTGGGAATACCGTGCGTGAGGCCGCAAAGTGATATGATGTGTTACATGCTAGATCGGTGTGACTTAGGATCGGGGTCCCGACAGTGGGAGGCTGGCTCTCCACTCGGCAGGGATTTTTTTTTACAAACTTAAGCGAAATGGGTTCGCGGCTAAGCCACCCACTGGGGGAAATTTCTCATGTAAACGAAAAGTAATAACAATCACTGGGAAAATTATAACATTCTTGTCTTTGATAAACAAACTACAGAGGTACTTTTATTACATCTCACCCGGTGAGTACTTAAGTGTAAAAGGCGGAGCAGCTCCGCATTCAAGCTCGAGGCTCATCAATCTGGCGATCGACGTTGTAAAGATGGTATGCTCCATTGTGGAGAACTCTGGTGACGATGAAGGGACCTTCCCAAGTGGGAGCGAGCTTGTGTGGTTTCTGTTGATCCACTCGGAGGACCAAGTCTCCTTCTTGAAAGGTTCGGCTCTTCACATTTCTAGCATGGAATCGACGCAAGTCCTGCTGATAGATGGTCGAGCGGATCAGGGCCATCTCTCTCCCTCTTCAAGGAGGTCGACTACATCTTGCCGGGCTTGCTCCGCTTCATCTTCAGAGTAGAGTTCGACTCAGGGTGCATTGTGAAGCAGGTCACTCGGCAAAACTGCTTCAGCTCCATAGACCAGAAAGAATGGAGTTCTCCCAGTCGACCGATTAGGAGTGGTCCTCAATCCCCGAAGAACCGGCGGAAGTTAAATCGACCCACGCTCTGCTGCATGCTTGAGATCGCGCATCGGTGAGGTTTCAGTCCTTTGAGAATTAGACCGTTTGCTCGTTCTGCTTGTCCATTCGACTGGGGGCGAGCAACTGAAGCATAGTCGACTCGCATGCCCTGAGAGGTGCAAAAGGCTTTGAACTTGTCGGAATCGAAGTTTTACCCATTGTCAGTGATGATGCTATGCGGAACTCCATATCCATATATCAACTCTCTGATGAAACTGATAGCAGTGCACGCATCTAGGTTCTTGATAGGTTTAGCTTGATCCACCGTAAACTTGTCCATTGCCACTAGCAAGTGAGTGAAACCGCTTCGCCGGTTCTCGATGGTCCAATCATATCCAACCCCAAACAGCAAAGGGCGGACGAGTGGAATGGTCTTCAAGGCTGAGGCGGGTTTGTGTGACATATTGGAATAGGCGACACCCTTCACACTTATCGACTATTTCCTTTGCCATTTCATTTGCTTTTGGCGGTAAAATCCGCTTCGGTATGCTTTAGCCACAATGGTCCGGAAGGGCGCATGATGACCACAGGTCCCAGTGGATATCATCAAGAATTATCTGACCTTCTTCTGGTGTTATGCACTTCTGGCCGACTCCAGTCGCGCTTTCTCTATACAACTGTCCCTTGATCACAGTAAAGGCCTTAGATCGGCGGACGATCTGTCGAGCCTCTTCTTCGTTCTCCGGGAGCTCTTTCCTTAGGATATACGCGATGTACGGCACTATCTAGTCGGGAGTGATGACCACGACTTCCATGACCAGGCCGACCACAGCTGGGACTTCAACTTCAGTCGGATCGGTGGCACTTTTTGGCTGTGGGGCTTCTTCGGTGAAAGGATCCTCTTGAATTGACGATGTGTGGATGTGCTCCAAAAACACATCATTGGGAATGGCTTCCCTCTTGGACCCTATTTTTGCCAAATCATCAGCAGCTTGATTTTTCAGTCGGGGTACAAGATGAAGCTCTAACCCCTCAAACTTCTTTTCTAGCTTCCTCACTGCATTGCAATAACCAGTCATGGCTGGACTTCTGACATCCCACTCTTTCATCACCTGATTAACCACTAGATCTGAGTCGCCATAAACCATGAGGCGGACGGACGCCGAGTGAAATGGCCATCATAACCCATACAACGATTGCTTCAGTATTCTGCTTCATTGTTGGAAGAATCAAAGTGAATCTGGAGCACAAATATGAGCTTATCTCCTCGGGAAACCAACACTACCCGGCACGGAACCATTCAGCATCTTGGAACCATCAAAGAACATGGTCCGATGCTCGAGTGGACTTGAGTCGGCAACTGTTGTTCCATCCACTCGGCGATGAAATCTGCTATTGCTTGGGACTTGATGGCTTTCTTTGCCTCAAACTTGATATCAAGGGGAAGGAGTTCAATCGCCCATTTCGACACTCGACCGATTGCATCTCTGTTGTGCGAGAATCTCGACAATGGGCGTCGGCGACGGCTATGTGGAATGGTCGAGAAGTAATGAGCAACCTTCTTCGTGGTCATGTAAATCCCATAAACAAGCTTACGATAATGAGGTATCTTTGCTTTGATGGGGTCAATACTTGAGAAAGATAATATCTTTGGCGCTGAACTTTGAAGGCTTTTCCTTCTTCTTCCGCTCGACCGTAAATCTTGTCTTGACGACTTGTCCTGTGGCTGCGATGTAAAGCAGCAAAGGCTCTTTGCTGATTAGGGCAGCAAGCCTTTGGCTGGGTGGAAAGCAGAGCTTTTAGCTCGCAAGCGCTGCATCAACTTGAATTCACTCTCGAACTTGTCGACTTCTTCATCGATCGGTAAAGAGGCAATGCCTTTTCACCGAGCGAGAGATGAGTCGACTTAAAGCAGCCAAGCATCCGTAAGCTTCGGACGCCGTTACACGCGCGCAGGCGTTTCATTGAAGTATAGTGCCAACTTTTACGGGTTGGCGTCGATTAAATCGTTCGGAAGCGAAAACCGAGTAACTTTCGCCGGGAACCCGAATGTGCACTTTGATGGATTAAGCGATATCATACCTCCCGAGATTGGCAAATGTTTCAGCAAGGTCGGTCAATAGGTCGGAACCTTTCCGTGACTTGACCACAATATCATCCATGTATGCTTCCACATTCCGACTGATTTGGTGAGCAAACACTTCGAATCATCCTCATGAGCGTGGCTCCGGCATTCTTGAGGCGAATGGCATGGTGACATAACGAAGCACCGAATGGAGTGATGAAAGCTGTTTTGATGTCGTCGGGTCCATCTGACGGATCTGATGGTAGCTGGAATAGGCGTCTAAGAAAGACAACCGCTCACATCCCATGATCGAGTCGACTATTTGGTCGATGCGGGGAGAGAAAATGATCTTCGGGCAGGCCCGATTGATATGTTTGAAGTCGATGCACATGCGAAGTGACTTGTCCTTCTTAGGGACCATGACAACATTGGCGAGCCACTCGGAGTGGTAAATCTCTCGGATAAACTCTGCTGCTAAGAGCCGAGCTACCTCCTCGCCAATGGCCTTTCTCTTCTGGACGGCGGACCGTCGCAGATGTTCTTTGACAGGTTTAACTTTTGAGTCGACTCATAGATGATGCTCAGCCAGTCCCCTGGGAACACCCGGCATGTCAGCAGGCTTCCATGCGAAGATGTCCCAGTTCTTACGGAGGAACTGGATGAGCGCTTCTTCCTATTTGAAGTCGAGTGTTGTTGAGATGTGAGTCGGAGCAACATTGGGATCAGTCGGGTGAATATGAATCGGTTCCGTCTCCCCGGGCGATTGAAACACTCTTCTGCTTTCTTCCGATTGCCAGTGACAGTGATCACACCTTTGGGGCCCGGCATCTTCAGTTTGAGGTATACATAACATGGTCGAGCCATGAAACGCGCATATGCCGGCCTCCCCAGAATAGCGTGATAAGCGCTCTGGAAATCCACGACCTCAATGGTCAACTTTTCCTTACGAAAATTCTTGTAATCACCAAAAACCACATCGAGAGCAATTTGCCCGAGTGACTCAGCCTTCTTTCCAGGAATGACTCCATGGAAGCTCATGTTGCTAGTGCTGAGTCTAGACATCGGAATGCCCATCCCTTTCAACGTCTCTGCATACAGTATGTCCAGGACACTGCCACCATCCATCTAAACCTTAGTTAGTCGAGTGCCTTCGACAACTGGGTCGACCACCAAAGCTTGCCTCCTAGGGGTGGCTATGTGTGTCGGGTGATCCGACTGGTCAAATGTGATGGCGGTCTGCGACCATTTCAGATAACTGGGTGTCGCCGGAGTGACCATGTTCACTTCCCGGTTGATAACTTTCAATCGACTTTTGCTTTCAACGTCAGCAAAAATCATCAGGGTGGAATTGACCTGGGGGTATCCGTCACTATGTTCCTTGTCCTCAACTTTGTCCGACTCCTTCTCCTTATCCTTGGGCTTCTTCCCCTGGAACTGCTGAATCAAGAGCCGACACTGTCGAGTGGTATGCTTTGGGTAAATGAGTTTACCCTCTTCGTCTTTCTTCGTGTGAATGTGACATGGCAAGTCCAACACATCATTTCCATCTTGGTCTTTAACCTTCTTGGGGTTCCAAGGTCCCTTGGATTTCCCCTTGAACTTTCCTGGAGTCACGGCCAAGGCTTCTCCAGAGCAGTTAGCTTCGACTTTCATACGCTTCCGACTAGAGTTCCCTCCCCCGGTTTCATTAGCGGCTGGCTTGTACTTGCCACTCCGGAGCCGATCCTCTTCTTCACCATTGGCGTACTTGGTGGCAATCTCCATCATTCGACTTAAGGTCATGTCTCCGGTCCGACCAAATTTCAAACTTAATTCTCTGTTCTTAACGCCTTCCTTGAAGGCACAGACTGCCTGATGATCAGATACATTCTCTACTGTGTGATGCAAAGTGATCCATCTCTGGATATAATCCCTTAGAGTTTCATTCGACTTCTGCACACACGACTGCAACTCTGTCAACCCCGTTGGCCGCTTGCAAGTTCCTTCAAATGTCCTGACAAACACTCGGGCAAGATCTTCCCAAGTGTAAATGCTGCTGGGTGCTAACTGATTCAACCATGCTCTGGCCGAGCCCTCCAACATAAGAGGTAGGTGTTTCATGGCCACTTCATCGTTGCCGCCACCAATCTGAACAGCCACTCGGTAGTCCTCAAGCCAAGTATCTGGCTTGGACTCACCGGTGAACTTACTGACTCCAGTCGCCAACATGAAGTTGGGAGGAATCACCGCGGCCCTAATGGCTCTGCTAAAACACTCTGGTCCTGAACGTGTACTCTGTTGCTGGTGGGCACATTTCTGTCATGGCCTTCTCGGTGAGCTCTGTTCCTGTCGACCAAGCCTTGAATGATGATGGATCTTGCATCAAAGCCTGGTTCCCTGGGGTCGACTGGAATCCTTCGCCCAACACCTTGTCTTTGGCGTCTGTCATCTTCTTTGTCGGCGATATGACCCACCCTTGAGGAGGAGTGGGCACTCGACGTCGATCATCACGATCGAATCGGTCCTCATACTGATCACGCCGGCCTCCATGTCCCTCACGCCTCGGGGGCGATCTTGGGCTATGAGCCGACTGGACTGTATTCGCAGCGACGGATCTGCTGTGAATCCTATTCCGCGACTGCGATATTGCTGAATTTTGATCTCCTGCTGCCCGGAGTAAATCTCTGATCTGTAGCATGCCTCTGCCAGCCTCTGACTGGGAAGGCTGAATGGACTCTGCTATACGGGCTGCAGCTGCTAGATTTTGAATTGGAGTTCGGTATACCTGAGTCGGATGTGGAAAGAGTTGACGTCGACTGGAAGAAGGGACCCGTTGTTGCGCTTGTTCGTCGAGCACTTGCTGGAGATTTTCCAGTCGAGCGCGCTCCGCCAAGTTGGCCAAACGCGCATCTTCTGAGGCACGGGCCTCGGGGCTTTCTCCAACGATAGGAGTGTGAAGCGCATCCACGTTCCGGCGGCGAAGCTCCTCCCTCTGCAGTGAAGTGAGGGGCTCGGGTTGATACTCTTCGTGAACCTGCGCCGGCTCGCCTCCGCCAACGCCTCCGACGGCGCGAGGGAAACCGGGAGGACTACGTGGTCCGTCGACCATCAGAACCTCCGCCGCTGGATCACTGTTGTCGCACTCGGATGCAGTCTCTGCGGAGCGGTCGGCGGTCGAGCAGGCCGTAGAGAGATTAAATCGGGCTCGATTGCGCGACCGAGGGTGGCCGCTGGCGGGCCACCGCGTGCCTCACCCACCGCTGAAGCCTCGACCGACCAGGCGCTTGTGCGGGCGAGGCGGGAGGAGGGCGGCACAGAGCCTACCGATGTTGGGTGAAGGCTGCCATTTGGAGGGCGCCCATGACGCGCTGTAGTCGTTGCCCGCAGACGGGAGTGCGTCGGCGTCGAGTGGAGCCTCCTGCAACCAAGCGGAGTCGTCGGCGATGAGCGTGGCGTGCGAGGCGGATCTCATGACCCTCACCAAAACTCCACCTGAAACCATGATGAATGGGATCAGAAAAACTGCAACTTCTCCAACAAGTCGCTAAGACACCTGCCCCATGGTGGGCGCCAACTGTCGTGGTTCTAAGTCTTATAGTAGAATGGGGGGTAGGTATGGTGAGGCAAGATCCTAGCTATGGAGTAGTTGTATACGCAAGACGTTTACGAGTTCAGGCCCTTCTCGGAGGAAGTAACAGCCCTACGTCTCGGAGCCCAGAGGCGGTCGACTGTATTATGTGCGTATGAGTTAGAGGCGTGCGAACCCTTTACACTGAGGAGGGGGTGGCTTATATAGAGTTCGCCAGACCCCTCCAGCCCTCAGTTATGTAGGGATTAATGTACATTAAGAGAGAGAGATTTACTGGTAACGTCCCACATAAAGTGCTATGATGACCATAAAGACACTTAATGACCGACCGTTTGCGTGCAGACTGACTGTAGATCTTCTGGCGGTTGAGTGGTTGGCTGATGTGTTGGGGAACGTAGTAATTTCAAAAAAATTCCTACGCACACGCAAGACCATGGTGATGGCATAGCAACGAGAGGGGAGAGTGTCTGTCCACGTACCCTCGTGAACCGAAAGCGAGCGTTATAACAACGCGGTTGATGTAGTCGTGCGTCTTCACGATCCGACCGATCCAAGCACGAGCGTCGGCACCTCCGATTTCTGCACACGTTCAGCTCGATGGCGATCCCGAACTCCGATCCAGCAAAGTGTCGGGGATGAGTTCCGTCAACCTGACGGCGTGGTGGCGATGATGATGCTCCACCGGCGCAGGGCCGCCTAAGCTCGCGACGATATGACTTCTCCGGCGCGGGGCTTCGCCTAAGCTCATGACGATATGACGAAGTGGAATATGGTGGAGGGGGCACCGCACGGCTAAGGAGCGATCCGTAGATCAACTTGTGTGTCATGGGGTGCCCCCCTGCCCCGTATATAAAGGAGCAAGGAGGAGGTGGCGGCCAAGGAGGAGGCGCGCAAGGGGAGTCCTACTCCCCAGGAGTAGGACTCCTCCTTTCCTAGTAGGAGTAGGAGAGTAGGAAGGGAAGGGAGGGAAGGTGCGGCCCTCCCCTAGTCCAATTCGGACTAGGCCTTGAGAAGCGCGGCCTGCCCTAGGCAGCCCCTCTCTCTTTCGCAGGGCCCAATAAGGCCCATTACTTCTCCCGGCGAATTCCGTAACTCTCCGGTACTCGAAAAATACCGAATCATTGGAACCTTTCCGAACTCGAATATAGTCGTCAATATATCGATCTTTACATCTCGACCATTTGAGACTCCTCGTCATGTCCCGATCTCATCCGGGACTCGAACTCCTTGGTACATCAAAACTCATAAACTCATAATATAAGCATCGCCGAAACCTTAAGCGTGCGGACCCTACGGGTTCGAGAACTATGTAGACATGACCTAGAACTATTCTTGGTCAATAACCAATAAGCGGAACCTGGATGCCCATATTGGCTCCTACATATTCTCTGAAGATCTTTATCGGTCAAACCGCATAACAACATACTTTGTTCCCTTTGTCATCGGTATGTTACTTGCCGAGATTCGATCGTCGGTATCAATACCTAGTTCAATCTCGTTACCGACAAGTCTCTTTACTCGTTCGTAATACATCATCTACAACTAACTTATTAGTTGCAATGCTTACAAGGCTCATATGATGTGTATTACGAGAAGGCCAGAGATACCTCTCCGACAATCGGAGTGACAAAACCTAATCTCGAAATCGCCAACCCAACATGTACCTTTGGAGACACCTGTAGTA
This sequence comes from Aegilops longissima, assembly GCA_021605205.1. Lineage (NCBI taxonomy): Eukaryota > Viridiplantae > Streptophyta > Magnoliopsida > Poales > Poaceae > Aegilops > Aegilops longissima. Next base: position 339,407,114 of record CM038682.1, read on the forward strand.
CTCCTTTATAATCACCCGATTCGTTGTGACGTTTGGTAGTACCAAAGTGTTCCTCCGGTAAGCAGGAGTTGCATAATCTCATAGTTACAGGAACATGTATAAGTCATGAAGAAAGCAATAGCAACATACTAAGCGATCAAGTGCTAGGCTAACGGAATGGGTCATGTCAATCAGATCATTCTCCTAATGATGTGACCCGTTAATCAAATGACAACTCATGTCTATGGTTGGAAACATAACCATCTTGATCAACGAGCTAGTCAAGTAGAGGCATACTAGTGACACTCTGTTTGTCTATGTATTCACACATGTATTATGTTTCCGGTTAATACAATTCTAGCATGAATAATAAACATTTATCATGATATAAGGAAATAAATAATAACTTTATTATTGCCTCTAGGGCATATTTCCTTGAGTCTCCCACTTGCACTAGAGTCAATAATCTAGTTCACATCGCCATGTGATTTAACATCAATAGTTCACATCTATATGTGGTTAACACCCATAGTTCACATCGACATGTGACCAACACCCAAAGGGTTTACTAGAGTCGATAATCTAGTTCACATTGCCATGTGATTAACACCCAAAGAGTACTAAGGTGTGATCATGTTTTGCTTGTGAGATAATTTTAGTCAGCAGGTTTGTCACATTTGAGCCGTAAGTATTTACAAATTTCTATGTCTACAATGCTCGCTTGCGGAGCTACTCTAGCTAATTTCTCCCACTTTCAATATGTATCCAGATTGAGACTCGAGTCATCTAGATTAGTGTTAAAACTTGCATCGGCGTAACCCTTTACGACGAACCTTTTTCACTTCCATAATCGAGAAACATATCCTTATTCTACTAAGGATAATTTTGACCGCTGTCCATTGATCTACTCCTAGATCACTATTGCACTCCTTGCCAAGCTTAGTGGTAGGGTATGCAATAGATCAGTACACAACATGACATACTTTATAGAACCTATGGCTGATGCATAGGAATGACTTTCATTCTCTTTCTATCTTACGTCGTGGTCGGGTTTTGAGTCTTACTCAATCTCACACCTTGTAACACAGGCAAGAACTCTTTCTTTGACTGTTCCATTTTGAACTACTTCAAAATCTTGTCAAGGTATGTATTCATTGAAAAACTTATCTAGCGTCTTGATCTATCTCTATAGATCTTGATGCTCAATATATAACAGCTTCACGAGGTCCTTCTTTGAAAAACTCCTTTCAAACACTCCTTTATGCTTTGCAGAATAATTCTACTTCATTTCCGATCAACAATATGTCATTCACATATACTTATCGAAATGTTGTAGTGCTCCCACTCACTTTCTTGTAAATACGAGGCTTCTCCAAAAGTCTGTATAAAACCATATCTTTGATCACACTATCAAAGCGTTTATTCTAACTCAAGATGCTTGCACCGGTCCATAGATGGATCATTGAAGCTTGCACATTTTGTTAGCTCCTTTAGGATTGACAAAACCTTCTGGTTGCATCCTATACAACTCTTCTTTAATAAATTCATTAAAGAATGTAGTTTTGACATCCATTTGCCGATTTCATAAAATGTGGCAATTGCTAACATGATTCGGACAGACTTAAGCATCGCTACAGTTGAGAAAATCTCATTGTAGTCAACACCTTGAACTTGTCGAAAACCTTTTTGTGACAAGTCGAGCTTTGTAGATAGTAACACCACTATCAGTGTTCGTCTTCCTCTTGAAGATCCATTTATCTACATGGCTTGCTGATCATCGAGCAAGTCAATCAAAGTCCATACTTTGTTCTCATACATGGATCCTATCTCAGATTTTATGGCCTCAAGCCATTTCGCGGAATCTGGGCTCATCATCGCTTCCTCATAGTTCGTAGGTTCATCATGGTCTAGTAACATGACTTCCAGAACATGATTACCGTACCACTACAGTGCGGATCTTACTCTGGAAGACCTACGAGGTTTGGTAGCAACTTGATCTGAAGTTTCATGATCATCATCATTAACTTCCTTACTAATTGGTGTAGGAATCACTTGGAACTGATTTCTGTGATGAACTACTTTCCAATAAGGAGAAGGTACAATTACCTCATCAAGTTTCTACTTTCCTCCACTCACTTCTTTCGAGAGAAACTCCTTCTCTAGAAAGGATCCATTTTAACAACGAATGTTTTGCCTTTAGATCTGTGATAGAAGGTGTACCCAACAGTTTCTTTTGGGTATTCTATGAAACGCACTTCTCCGATTTGGGTTCGAGCTTATCGGTGAAAACTTTTTCACATAAGCATCACAACTCAAACTTTAAGAAAGCGACAGCTTAGGTTTCTTGCTAAACCATAGTTCATACGGTGTCATCTCAGCGGTTTAGATGGTGCCCTATTAAGCGTGAATGCAGCTGTCTCTAATGCATAACCCAAAAGCGATAGTGGTAAATCGGTAAGATACATCATAGATTGCACCATATCCAATAAAAAGCGGTTATGACGTTCGGACACACCATTACGTTATGGTGTTCCATGTGGCGTGAGCTGTGAAACTATTCCACATTGTTTTAGCTGAAGGCCAAACTCATAACTCAAATATTTTCCTCTGCGATCATATCGTAGGAACTTTTATTTTCTTGTTACGATGATTCTTCACTTCACTCTGAAATTCATTGAACTTTTCAAATGTTTCAGACTTGTGTTTCATCAAGTAGATATACCCATATCTGCTCAAATCATCTTTGTGAAGGTCAGAAAATAACGATACTTGCCACGAGCATCAACACTCATTGGATCGCATACATCGGTATGTATTATTCCCAATAAGTCAGTAGCTTGTTCCATTGTTCCGGAGAGCGGAGTTTTAGTCATCTTGCCCAAAAGGCACGGTTCTTAAGCATCAAATGATTCATAATCAAGTGATTCCAAAATCCATCAGCATGGAGTTTCTTCATGCGCTTTACACCAATATGAACTAAGCGGCGGTGCCACAAATAAGTTGCACTATCATTATTAACTTTGCATCTTTTGGTTTCAATATTATGAATATGTGTATCACACGATCGAGATCCAACAAACCATTTTCATTGGGTGTATGACCATAGAAGGTTTTATTCATGTAAGCAGAACAATAATTATTCTCTAACTTACATGAATAACGTATTGCAATAAACATGATCAAATCATATCCATGCTCAATGCAAGCGCCAAATAACATTTATTTAGGTTCAACACTAATCCCGATAGTATAGGAAGTGTGCGATGATGATCATATCAATCTTGGAACTACTTCCAACACTCATCGTTACTTCCCTTCAACTAGTTTCTTTTATTCGTAACTCCTGTTTGAGTTACTAATCTTAGCAACCGAACAAGTATTAAATACTCAGGGGCTACTATAAACACTAGTAAAGCACACATCAATAACCTGTATATCAAATATACCCTTGTTCACTTTGCCATCCTTCTTATCCACCAAATATTTGGGGTATTACCGTTTCGATGACCATTTCCTATGCAGTGTAAGTACTCGGTCTAGGGCTTAGGTCTAGACTTGGGCTTCTTCACTCGAGCAACAACTTGCTTGCCGTTCCTTTTGAAGTTCCCCTTCTTCCCTTTGCCATTTTCCTTGAGACTAGTGGTCTTGTCAACCATCAACACTTGATGTTTTCTTGATTTCTACCTTTGCCGATTTTAGCATCGCGAAGAGCTCGAGAATCTTTTTCGTCATCCCTTGCATACTATAGTTCATCACGAAGTTCTACTAACTTAGTGATGGTGACTAGAGAATTCTGTCAATCACTATCTTATCCGGAAGATTAACTCCCACTTGATTCAAGCGATTGAAGTACTCAGACAATCTGAGCACATGCTCACTAGTTGAGCGATTCTCCTCCATCTTTTAGCTATAGAACTTGTTGGAGACTTCATATCTCTCAACTCGGGTATTTGCTTGAAATATTAACTTCAATTCCTGGAACATCTCATATGGGCCATGGCGTTCAAAACGTCTTTGAAGTCGATTCTAAGCCGTTAAGCATGGTGCACTAAACTATCAAGTAGTCATCATATTGAGCTAGCCAAGCGTTCATAACGTCATATCTGCTCATATTGAGCTAGCCAAGCGTTCATAACGTCGCATATGCTCCTGCAATAGGTCTGTCACCTAGCGGTGCATTAAGGACATAATTCTTCTGCGCAGCAATGAGGATAAACCTCAGATCACGGATCCAATCCGCATCATTGCTACTAACATCTTTCAATACAATTTTCTCTAGGAACACATATAAAAACATAGGGAAGCAACAACGCGAGCTATTGATCTACAACATAATTTGCAAAATACTACGGGACTAAGTTCATGATAAATTGAAGTTCAATTAATCATATTACTTAAGAACTCCCACTTAGATAGACATCTCTCTAGTCATCTAAGTGATTCGTGATCGAATCAACTAAACCATGTCCGATCATCCGTGAGATGGAGTAGTTTCAATGGTGAACATCACTATGTTGATCATATCTACTATATGATTCACGTTCGACCTTTCGGTCTCCGTGTTCGAGGCCATATCTGTTATATGCTAGGCTCGTCAAGTTTAACTTGAGTATTCGCGCGTGCAACTGTTTTGCACCCGTTGTAGATGGACGTAGAACTTATCACACCCGATCATCACGTGGTGTGCAGGTACTACAAACTTTGGCAGCGGTGCATACTCGGGAGAACACTTCTTGATAATTTTAGTGAGAGATCATCTTATAATGCTACCGTCAATCAAAGCAAGATAAGATGCATAAAGGATAAACATCACATGCAATCAATATAAGTGATATGATATGGTCATCATCATCTTGTGCTTGTGATCTCCATCGCCAAGCACCGTCATGATCACCATCGTCACCGGCGCGACACCTTGATCTCCATCGTAGCATCGTTGTCGTCTCGCCAACTATTGCTTCTCGACTATCGCTACTGCTTAGTGATAAAGTAAAGCAATTACATGGTGTTTGCATTTCATACAATAAAGAGACAACCATATGGCTCCTGCCGATTGCCGATAACTTCGGTTACAAAACATGATCATCTCATACAATAAAATATAGCATCACGTCTTGACCACATCACATCACAACATGCCCTGCAAAAACAAGTTAGGCGTCCTCTACTTTGTTGTTGCAAGTTTTACGTGGCTGCTACGGGCTGAGCAAGAACCGTTCTTACCTACGCATCAAAACCACAGCGATAGTTTGTCAAGTTGGTGCTGTTTTAACCTTCGCAAGGACGGGCGTAGCCACACTCGGTTCAACTAAAGTGAGAGGCAGACACCGCGGTCACCTTTAAGCAGCGAGTGCTCGGCGGTGAAACCAGTCTCGCGTAAGCGTCTGGCGTAATGTCGGTCCGGGCGCTTCATCTCACAATACCGCTGAACCAAAGTATGACATGCTGGTAAGCGGTATGACTTATATCGCCCACAACTCACTTGTGTTCTACTCGTGCATATGACATCAACGCATAAAACCAGGCTCGGATGCCTTTGTTGGGGAGCGTAGTAATTTCAAAAATTTCCTACGCACACGCAAGACCATGGTGATGGCATAGCAACGAGAGGGAGAATGTCTGTCCACGTACCCTCGTGAACCGAAAGCGGAAGCGTTATAACAACGCGGTTGATGTAGTCGTGCGTCTTCACGATCCGACCGATCCAAGCACCGAGCGTCACGGCACCTCCGAGTTCTGCACCGTTCAGCTCGATGGCGATCCCGGACTCCGATCCAGCAAAGTGTCGGGATGAGTTCCGTCGGCCGACGGCGTGGTGGCGATGATGATGCTCCACCGGCGCAGGGCTTCGCCTAAGCTCATGACGATATGACTTCTCCGGCGCGGGGCTTCGCCTAAGCTCATGACGATATGACCGAAGTGGAATATGGTGGAGGGGGCACCGCACTGCGGCTAAGGCGATCCGTAGATCAACTTGTGTGTCATGGGGTGCCCCCTGCCCCGTATATAAAGGAGCAAGGAGGAGGTGGCCGGCCAAGGGGAGGCGCGCAAGGGGAGTCCTACTCCCAGGAGTAGGACTCCTCCTTTCCTAGTAGGAGTAGGAGAGTAGGAAGGGAAGGGAGGAAGGGTGCGGCCCTCCCCTAGTCCAATTCGGACTAGGCCTTGAGAAGCGGCGGCCTGCCCTAGGCAGCCCCTCTCTCTTTCCCGCAGGGCCCAATAAGGCCCATTACTTCTCCCGGCGAATTCCCGTAACTCTCCGGTACTCGAAAATACCTAAATCATTGGAACCTTTCCGAACTCGAATATAGTCATCAATATATCGATCTTTACGTCTCGACCATTTGAGACTCCTCGTCATATCCACGATCTCATCCGGGACTCCGAACTCCTTGGTACATCAAAACTCATAAACTCATAATATAAGCATCATGAAACCTTAAGCGTGCGGACCCTACGGGTTCGAGAACTATGTAGACATGACCTAGAACTATTCTTGGTCAATAACCAATAGCGGAACCTGGATGCCCATATTGGCTCCTACATATTCTCTGAAGATCTTTATCGGTCAAACCGCATAACAACATACTTTGTTCCCTTTGTCATCGGTATGTTACTTGCCGAGATTCGATCGTCGGTATCAATACCTAGTTCAATCTCGTTACGGCAAGTCTCTTTACTCGTTCCGTAATACATCATCTCGCAACTAACTTATTAGTTGCAATGCTTGCAAGGCTTACATGATGTGTATTACCGAGAAGGCCAAAGATACCTCTCCGACAATCGGAGTGACAAAACCTAATCTCGAAATCGCCAACCCAACATGTACCTTTGGAGACACCTGTAGTACTCCTTTATAATCACCCGATTCGTTGTGACGTTTGGTAGTACCAAAGTGTTCCTCCGGTGGCAGGAGTTGCATAATCTCATAGTTACAGGAACATGTATAAGTCATGAAGAAAGCAATAGCAACATACTAAGCGATCAAGTGCTAGGCTAACGGAATGGGTCATGTCAATCAGATCATTCTCCTAATGATGTGACCCGTTAATCAAATGACAACTCATGTCTATGGTTAGGAAACATAACCATCTTCGATCAACGAGCTAGTCAAGTAGAGGCATACTAGTGACACTCTGTTTGTCTATGTATTCACACATGTATTATGTTTCCGGTTAATACAATTTTAGCATGAATAATAAACATTTATCATGATATAAGGAAATAAATAATAACTTTATTATTGCCTCTAGGGCATATTTCCTTCATGATGGTCGAGTGTCTTCAGGTCCGTCGAGTGGAATCCTTCCAGGTCGACTGAAAGGTGTTTTATTCAAGGGATGTCCTTGGGGAGGGTATCTTGGACAGGTCCATGACCCTACCCTAGGTACATGACTTCATCAGGGGGCACGAGGTAGGGGCCGCGCCCCAGGGTGTCAGGCGCACCCCTGACCCTCGTGACCACCCCGTAAGGCGGTTGGCGCTCTTCTTTTGCCGCAAGAAAGCTAATTTTATGAGAAAGATCTCAGCGAAAGATTCACCCCAATCGGAGTTACGGATCTCCGGATATTTAAGAAACGGTGAAGGGTCAGAAAATAGAACGCAGAAACAGAGAGAGAGAGATAGATCCAATCTCGGAGGGCTCTCGCCTCCCACGCCATGGAGACCATGGACCAGAGGGGAAACCCTTCTCCCACCTCGGGAGGAGGTCAAGGAAGAAGAAGAAGGGGCCCTCTCCCTTGCTTCCGGTGGGCCGGGGAGGCGCTGCCGGGCCATCACCATCACCGCCATCTTCACCAACAACTTCACGCCATCATCACCAACTCTTCCCCCCTCTATGCAGCGGTGTAACCTCTCTCTTACCCGCTGTAATCTCTACTTAAACATGGTGCTCAATGCTATATATTATTTCCCAATGATGTATGGCTTATCCTATGATGTTTGAGTAGATCTGTTTTGTCCTAATGGCTATTTGATGATCGTGATTGGTTTGAGTTGTATGTTTTATTATTGGTGATGTCCTATGGTGCTCTCCGTGTCGCGCATAGCGTGAGGATTCATTCTGTAGGGTTTGCAATATGTTCATGATTTGCTTATGGTGGGTGGCATGAGTGATGAAGCCTGAGACCGAGTAAGTAGGTTGTTTGCGTATGGGATAAAGGGGACTTGATACTTTAATGCTATGGTTGGGTTTTACCTTAATGAATCTTTAGTAGTTGGATGCTTGCTAGAGTTCCAATCATAAGTGCATATGATCCAAGTAGAGAAAGTATGTTAGCTTATGCCTCTCCCTCAAATAAAATTGCAATAATGATTACCGGTCTAGTTATCGATTGCCTTGGGAGAAATAACCTTCTTGTTGACAAAAGCTCTTTACTAAAACTAATTAGTTGTGTCTTTATCTTAGCAGCCCCTAGCTTTTATTTACGTGCTCTTTTCTTTCTTGCAAGCTCACCTAAAAAACCACCTACCAAGTACTTCTAGTTTCATACTTGTTTCCGGTAAAGCAAACGTCAAGTGTGCGTAGAGTTGTATCGGTTGTCGATAGAACTTGAGGGAATATTTGTTCTACCTTTAGCTCCTCGTTGGGTTCGACACTCTTACTTGTCGAAAGAGGCTACAATTGATCCCCTATACTTGTGGGTTATCAAGACCTTTTTCTGGCGCCGTTGCCGGGGAGCAATAGCGTGGGGTGAATATTCTCGTGTGTGCTTGTTTGCTTTATCACTAAGTAATTTTTATTTTCTGTTCTTAGTTGTTTTCCATCTTTAGTTATGGGTTGGAAACGCAAAATACCAAAAAGATTAGTTGTACCTACTGAACCAATGGTTGAAGAACCACTCAAAATCTATCACACTGTTGAAGCTTATTACCTGGATCATCTTCGATCCCTATGTGCTCGGGCTGAAACCCCAACTAGCTTAGTTGAGGGCAAATCTTTAGATGAGCATGCTTGTTATGTGCGGCACCGTATATCTGAAAAAGGGAAACGTTTAGTGGATCAAATTCATCGTTTTCAATGCTATGCTTGGAATTTATGTGAAATATATGATTTTACTTGTTGTTCTGAAAACCCTAAGAAACACCTTCCCTACCAATGTGAGTTTATTGATAATGGAATCTTATCTTCCTATGCTAAGGGTGTTTATAATTACTATGATGTTCAACAAATTGAAGAATTTGTTGCTTTTAAGGGTGCTTACGAAATTTCTTATTTGATTGAAAAGTATGGTGCTACTCTTTACAAATCTGAAAATTTTGCCATACTTAAATATTGCTATGATAATTATGCTTCTAATGCATATGTTAAACCATATATTGAGGAATACTCCAATGTCCAAGAAGAGACTAATATTTTGCAGGAGTCTATGGAAGAAGAAATTGATGAAACTGTGAGCTCATTGGATGAAAAAGATGATGAGGAGAGCGAAGAACAAAAGGAGGAAGAGCGGATTAGCTACCCGTGCCCACCTTCTAATGAGAGTAACTCTTCAACTCATACATTATTTAATTTCCCTTCGTGCTTACCGAAGGATGATTGCTATGATGACTATTATGATCCTGTTGATTCTCTTGAAATATCCCTTTTTGATGATGCTTGCTATGCTTGTGGCCAAGATGCCAATATGAATTATGCTTTTGGAGATGAACTTGCTATAGTTCCCTATGTTAAACATGAAACTGTTGCTATTGCACCCACGCATGATAGTACTATTATGTTTTTGAATTCTCCAAACTACACTATATCGGAGAAGTTTGCACTTATTAAGGATTACATTGATGGGTTGCCTTTTACCGTTGCACATGATGATTTTGATAGATATAATATGCATGTGCTTGCTGCTCCTACTTGCAATTATTATGAGAGAGGAACTATATCTCCACCTCTCTATGTTTCCAACACTATAAAATTGCAAGAAACTGTTTTTTGACTACCTTTACAAGGTGTGCATGAATTGTTCTTTTATGACATGCCGATGCATAGGAAGAGAGTTAGACTTCGTCATTTCTTGATATATGTTACTTTGTGCTCACTACTAAATTACAAATCATTGCTAATTAAAATTGGCTTTGATATACCTTGGGATCCGGGTGGATTCACTACTTGAGCACTAGATGCCTAGCTTAATGGCTTTAAAGAAAGGCGCTGCCAGGGAGACAACCCGAAAGTTTTAGAGAGTCATTTATTTATGTTGAGTGCTTTCATATAGTTTAAAAACAACAAAAATAAAGAGGGGAACCCAAAACTTTTCAGAAAGAAAAGTGAAAGTGAGAGAGACGAGCATTGTGAAAGTGGGGGACGTCCTTAAACTTGTTCAGGCCCATGGGAACTTTGTGAATCTTGATTACAGAAAATTTTCAACAAAAATAATTATCCCCTTACAATTCCATTGTTTTATAAAAATAATGTCCCAAGGTTTGCCTTTAGGATGGTTACAATGCTTGTTGGTTTGTGCGGTGCAGGACAGAAACTTTGGCTGTAGTGCATGAATTTTAGTTTTTTACTGGAACGTCAAATGGTTATGATTCTTTTTTAACTGTCTTTATGTACAAATTTTTTATTTTTACTAATTTTTGCAGAATTTTTCAAGTAACATAAGTATGGTTAATGTTCAGATTGCTACAGACTGTTATGTTTTAGACAGATTCTGTTTTTGATGCATAGTTTGCTTGTTTTGATGAAACTATCAATTTATATCAGTGGATTAAGCCATGAAAAAGTTCTATTACAGTAGACACAATGCAAAAACAAAATATGAATTGGTTTGCAACAGTACTTAGGGTAGTGATTTGCTTTACTATACTAACGGATCTTACCGAGTTTTCTGTTGAAGTTTTGTGTGGATGAAGTGTTCGATGATCGAGAAGGTCTCGATGTGAGAAGAAGGAAGAGAGGCAAGATCTCAAGCTTGGGGATGCCCGAGGCACCCCAAGTAAATATTCAAGGAGACTCAAGCGTCTAAGCTTGGGGATGCTGGGGAGGCATCCCCTCTTTCTTCAACAAATATCGGTATGTTTTCAGGATTCGTTTCGTTAATGCGATATGTGCAATCTTGGAGCGTCTTTTGCATTTAGGTTTTTATTTTTCTTTTATGCACCATGCTGGTATGAGATAGTCCTTGGTTGATTTATAGAATGCTCTTTGCACTTCACTTATATCTTTTGAGTATGGCTTTATAGAATGCTTCATGTGCTTCACTTATATCTTTTGAAGTTTGGATTGCCTGTTTCTCTTTACTTAGACAACCGCCATTTGTAGAATGCTCTTTTGCTTCACTTATATTTGTTAGAGCGTGGGCATATATTTTGTAGAAAGAATTTAACTCTCTTGCTTCACTTATATCTATTTAGAGAGATGACAGGAACTGGTCATTCACATGGTTAGTCATAAAATCCTACATAAAACTTGTAGATCACTGAATATGATATGTTTGATTCCTTGCAATAGTTTTGCGATATAAAGATGGTGATATTAGGGTCATGCTAGTCAAGTAATTGTGAAATTGAGAAATACTTGTGTTAAGGTTTGCAAGTCCCGTAGCATGCACGTAGGGTGAACCGTTATGTAACGAAGTCGGAGCACGAGGTGTTTATTGATTGTCTTCCTTATGAGTGGCGGTCGGGGACGAGCGATGGTCTTTTCCTAATAATCTATCCCCCTAGGAGCATGCGCGTAGTACTTTGTTTTGATGACTAATAGATTTTTTCAATAAGTATGTGAGTTCTTTATGACTAATGTTGAGTCCTTGGATTATACGCACTCTCACCCTTCCATCATTGCTAGCCTCTTCGGTACCGTGCATTGCCCTTTCTCGCCTCGAGAGTTGGTGCAAACTTCGCCGGTGCATACAAACCCCGTGATATGATACGCTCTGTCACACATAAACCACCTCCTTATATATTCCTCAAAATAGCCACCTTACCTACCTATTATGGCATTTCCATAGCCATTCCGAGATATATTGACATGCAACTTCCATCATCATCATATACATGACTTGAGCATTTATTGTCATATTGCTTTGCATGATCGTAAGATAGCTAGCATGATGTTTTCATGGCTTGTCCGTTTTTTGATGTCATTGCTACGCTAGATCATTGCACATCCCGATACACCGCCGGAGGCATTCATATAGAGTCATATATTTGTTCTAGATATCGAGTTGTAATATTGAGTTGTAAGTAAATAAAAGTGTGATGATCATCATTATTAGAGCATTGCCCCAGTGAGGAAAGGATGATGGAGACTATGATTCCCCCACAAGTCGGGATGAGACTCCGGACGAAAAAATAAAAAAATAAAAAAAGAGAAAGGACAAAAAGAAGAGAAGGTCCAAAAAAAAGAAGAAAAAGAAAAAAATGAGAGAAAAAGAGAGAAGGGGCAATGTTACTATCCTTTTACCACACTTGTGCTTCAAAGTAGCACCATGTTCTTCATATAGAGAGTCTCTTGAGTTATCACTTTCATATACAAGTGGGAATTTTCATTATAGAACTTGGTTGTATATTCCAATGATGGGGTTCCTCAAATGCCCTAGGTCTTCATGAGCAAGCAAGTTGGATGCACACCCACTTAGTTTCAGTTTGAGCTTTCATACACTTATAGCTCTTAGTGCATCCGTTGCATGGCAATCCCTACTTCTCACATTGATATCTATTGATGGGCATCTCCATAGCCCGTTGATACGCCTAGTTGATGTGAGACTTTCTCCCTTTTTGTCTTCTCCACATAACCCCCATCATCATATTCTATTCCACCTATAGTGCTATGTCCATGGCTCACGCTCATTTATTGCGTGAAAGTTGAAAAGGTTTGAGAAACGTCAAAAGTATGAAACAATTGCTTGGCTTGTCATCGGGGTTGTGCATGATGTGAATGCTTTGTGTGGTGAAGATGGAGCATAACCAGACTATATGATTTTGTAGGGATGAGCTTTCTTTGGCTATGTTATTTCAATAAGACATAATTGCTTGGTTGGTATGCTTGAAGTATTATTGTTTTTATGTCAAATGATAGATTATTGCTTTGAATCACCCGTGTCTTAATATTCATGCCATGATTAGACATATGATCAAGATTATGCTAGGTAGCATTCCACATCAAAAATTATTATTTTTTATCATTTACCTACTCAAGGACGAGCAGGAATTAAGCTTGGGGATGCTGATACGTCTCCGTCGTATCTATAATTTTTTATTGTTCCATGCCAATATTCTACAACTTCCATATATTTTTTTGGTAACTTTTTATACTATTTTTGAGACTAACATATTGATCCAGTGCCCAGTGCCAGTTCCTGTTTGTTGCATGTTTTTTGTTTCGCAGAAACCCAATATCAAACGGAGTCCAAACGTGATAAAAACAGACGGAGATTTTTTTTGGAATATTTATGATTTTTGGGAAGTAAAATCAACGTGAGCGGTGTCAGGGGGCACGAGGTAGGGGCGCGCCCAGGGTGTCGGCGCGCCTGACCTCGTGACCACCCTGTAAAGCGGTTGACGCTATTCTCTTGCCGCAAGAAAGCTAATTTTATGAGAAAGATCTGAGCGAAAGATTCACCCCAATCGGAGTTACGGATCTCCAGATATTCAAAAAACAGTGAAGGGCTAGAAAACAGAAAGCAGAAACAGAGAGAGACAGAGAGATAGATCCAATCTCGGAGGGGCTCTCGCCCCTCCCACGCCATGGAGACCATGGACCAGAGGGGAAACCGTTGTCCCACCTAGGGAGGAGGTCAAGAAAGAATAAGAAGAAGGGGGGCCCTCTCCCCCTTGCTTCCGGTGGCGCCGGAGCGCTGCCGGGGCCATCACCATCACCACCATCTTCACCAACAACTTCACCGCCATCATCACCAACTCTTCCCCCCTCTATGTAGCGGTGTAACCTCTCTCTTACCCGCTGTAATCTCTACTTAAACATGGTGCTCAATGCTATATATTATTTTCCAATGATGTATGGCTATCGTATGATGTTTGAATAGATATGTTTTGTCCTAATGGCTATTTGATGATCGTGATTGGTTTGAGTTGTATGTTTTATTATTGGTGCTGTCCTATGGTGCTCTCCGTGTCGCGCAAACGTGAGGGATTCCTGCTGTAGGGTTTGCAATATGTTCATGATTTGCTTATGGTGGGTGGCGTGGTGTGAAGCTGAGACCGAGTAAGTAGGTTGTTTGCGTATGGGATAAAGGGGACTTGATACTTTAATGCTATGGTTGGGTTTTACCTTAATGAATCTTTAGTAGTTGGATGCTTGCTAGAGTTCCAATCTTAAGTGCATATGATTCAAGTAGAGAAAGTATGTTAGCTTATGCCTCTCCCTCAAATAAAATTGCAATAATGATTACCGGTCTAGTTATCGATTGCCTAGGGACAAATAGCCTTCTTGTTGACAAAATCTCTTTACTAAAACTAATTTAGTTGTGTCTTTATCTTAGCAGCCCCTAGCTTTTATTTACGTGCTCTTTACTTTCTTGCAAGCTCACCTAAAAAACTACCTACCAAGTACTTCTAGTTTCATACTTGTTTCCGGTAAAGCGAACGTCGAGTGTGCGTAGAGTTGTATCGGTGGTCGATAGAACTTGAGGGAATATTTGTTCTACCTTTAGCTCCTCGTTGCGTTCGACACTCTTACTTATCGAAAGAGGTTACAATTGATCCCCTATTCTTGTGGGTTATCAGTGGGGAGCGCCAGGACGATGCGCGCCCCGCCCGTGGCCCCTCCAGCAGCATCGATTCTTGGGAGTCCAGCGGTTCTCCTGAGCCCTATGAGACTTCGGAGACGAGCGACGACAGCTACGTGTCCCCGAGCTCTCGCCGTGCCTGGAGCAAAGCTGCAGCGTCCAGCCGCCGCCGTCGCTGATCTGGATGGGGTTGGCACCGGCCTCCCGTGGCCCACTGTTGATGATGACGTCGGCCGTGGGGGCGTGTAGATAGGATTCCCCTAATTTCTCGTCTTTTGGTCCCTGCGAGGAATTGAGTAGTACCCCGTGAGGGTGCGTAAAGGGTCTGTAATGTCTTTTGTTGATATTATCCTTGTTACGGAAATTTGTGTGTGCATGTCCTGTTTAGGCTCGGTATCCCCCTTTCCAACCTCGCGACGGCTTGTTGCCCTACGCTGACAGGTCCCGGTCCCCAGGCGAGCTGCAGACATCGCTGGTATGCCAGGTCGCGTGCTGTGGTCAAGGCCAGGAGGTGAGCGGCCCGAGGTCCAGTAAGAGCTCCTGAGGTGCGATGCTCAGGAAGTCCCCTTTAGCGCTCAAGCAGCTGTGGCAAGGTAAGAAAGGGAGGCGGCGTTGCCGCAACAGGACTGCGGCGAGCATGACCCCCAGACTCCAACTATTAGCCGGTCTGAGCGTGGGACTTATCTTGACGAGTCGGGGTTGGTTCTTCGCGATGCGCCAGGTTCGTGCATAGGCGCCCGCAGAGTAGCCGGGTCAGGCCCATACGAGCCTCCCCCACTTCCCCACGCTCTCCTTCATGCTCTACGTCCTCAAGTCTCAGCCCTCGACCGAGCTCAGCCGCCGCTGGTATGCCAGGTCGCGTGCCGTGGTCAAGGCCAGGGTGTTACGCCCCGGATTCGATGCGACAGGTGTCCGCCAGTTATTCGTCGGTGTTGCCATGTCATTTGCTTGCGTGTTGCACTTTGCCATGACATCATCTGCATTTCATATCATGTCGTCATGTGCATCTCATTTTGCATACGTGTTCGTCTCATGCATCCGAGCATTTTCCCCGTTGTCCATTTTGCAATCCGGCACTCCTATGTCCCCCGGCGCCCCCTTTTACCTCTTTTCATGTGCGGGTGTTAAACTTTCTCGGAATGGCCCGAGGTTTGCCAGCGACCTTGGTATAACACCGGTGAACCGCTGTCAAGTTTCGTGCCATTTGGAGGTCGTTTGATACTCAACAGTTAACAAGGGTAACCGCAAAAGCCTCTTTTGTGTGCAGCCCAACACCCCTTTCAAAGTGGCCCAAAACCCACCAAACTCCCCTCCATGCTCTCGGTCGTTCGATCACGATCGTGTGGGCGAAAACCGCACCTCATTTGGAGTCTCCTAGCTCCCTCTACCTATAAATATGTGCCTCCCGTCCAAATTCGCGGATGAAAATCCCCCCTAACCCTAGCATCTTCCTCCTCGCGCCGCCGGACACGTCCGTCCACGCCGGACATGTCCGCCGGACACGTCGCTCCGGCCAACCACCAGTCGCCACGTCATCGCCGCCGCCTCACGCTCCAACCCCATCGCGCCACCTGTCCCGCCGCCGGCCCCCTCTCTCTTTCCTCCGCCGCGCGAGAACCATGGGGCCGAGAAGTCGAGCCAGCAGGGCCCAGCCGTCGCCGCCGCAGCAGCGTCGAGGCCGGCGCCCGCCTCGGCAGCGCCGCCGCCCGTCCGCGCGGTTCCCGCCGCCTCCGCCGCCCGGCCTCCGCGCCGCGCCCTGAACCTCCCGCCGGCCTCCTCCTCTCCACCTCGCGCCCTGCCGGCGCCCACCTCCGCCCTTATCGCCCGCGCCCAAGGCCGCTTTGTCGCTGCCGCCGTCGGCTCGCGCCGCCCGGCCGAGCTTCGCCGCCCAGCGCCCTTGAGATCGGTCGGGCGGACGGCTCGGCCCGCCGTCCCGACCCTGCGGCGCCTCCTCCCGCCACTCCGGCGAAACTCCGGCGATCCTCGAGCTCCGCGCCCCGATCCAGATCCGGTTGACTGCCCCCCCCCTCTGTTTTCTGCTAAGTCCCGAATTATTTTGCATTATCTTGCCTTCTTCATCGCATCATAACTCTCTGCATACTGCTCCGTTTTGTGCGTGTAATATGTCAAATTGTTCGTCTCGACGAGTACATCATTTCATCTCATTGCATCATTTGCATTTGAGCTCATCTTGATGCCCTAAATGCTGTTAGAAGAGGGCTATGTGATGTTAGTTTCAGATTCTTATCAGAACATGCACTTTTGTCATTTTTGCCATGATTGATGTGTGCACCCTATGAACTTGAGTCCTACATGCGTTTTGTAATATGCCATGCCATCTTTACATGGGTGTATGCCATGTATTTTTGTGATCTCTGTGGTGACTAGCACAAGCATGCGAACTAGGCTTCATGACGTTGCTGATTTCAGCCCCTGTTTTGCTGATATTTTTATGCCATGTTAACTTGATGCTACCGAGAGATCCATGCTTATTTTGAGATACTTCAGTAAGGATGTTTTGATCATATGGTTATTCTCTATCCATCCATGCCCTTGTTTGCAATTATGGAGTGCCATATCTTGACTCAATCGAGCTCTACGTTTGCTATAAAATGTTTCCTGGCAGGTTGTTTACATGTTATTCAATTTTGCCAAGGTTGTTATAGTTGATCCGTGTATGCTATGATGTTGTTCTTGCCATGTATAGCTTCTATGCCATGTCTACTTACTGTGAGTTGCCTTGCCATGCCATTTATTGCTCTGTGGTGAGTGGTTCAAGCTCACCAACATGCCTACTTATTGTTGTTCCTGCCATGTATGAATCTGTAATATAACTTGCCATGTTTACATGGGTGCCATCATATTTTCTGATCCTTTTTGGCTCATGGTCACTAAAGGACTTTTGTTCTATGCATTTAGCATATTCATGCCATGCCTTTGTTTGCCATGATAAGTTCCTGTAACATGTTGTTTGATAGCTCTAAACATTGCAACCTGATGTTAATTCTGCTAAGTCTGTGAACCTGTTATTATTTGCAATCTTGCCATGTGTTTTTGAGCATGTTCTAGTGATTTCTGGAGATAGCTCAGTGTTCATGTTTTGTCATGCTTTACCTGTAGTTCATGCCCATGCCTTTTTTTCACGTTGCGATGCTGGCTTGTTGTTTTGATGCTTGCAATATGCCTACTTGCTGTTATGGACAGATTGTTGTCATGACTTGTATAGGGTGTATGTGTTGAACCCTTGCTCCGTTTTGAGTGTGCTCTATATGAAACTTGCTTGATTTTGCATGTAGTTTCATATTATCATGTTGCATCCTTGTTTTGAGGTGTTTGCTTCATGTTTGTATGCATTTTGCATCAATGCCATGTTTAACTTGTTTTGCTCATATCTTCTAGGCCGTAGCTCCGAATCTAATGAACTTTATATGTAACTTGACTAGAATTTCGTGTAGATCATCTTGGTGCATCTTAACTTTATGTTTAACAACTTGAACATAAGGTTTATTCAGATCTGGACCAATTTCAAAATTTGCATATGAGGACTTACCGGAATTGTTATATGTTGTTCCCGACCTCATTTAAACTTGCTTTGATGTGTTGCTCTTGTTTGCATAATCTCTTGCCATGAGTAGCTTCATCTAGATTTGTCATGCATCATGTTTGCTGTGCATCTTGTCATGTTCATGTGTGGTGTGTTTACCTATGTTGTGTGCTTCTTCTTGTTAGTTCCTGTTTCGTTGCGATCGTGAGGATTCGTTCGTCTACGCTTGGTTCGGCTTCTTCCGTTCGTCTTCTTCATGGACTCGTTCTTCTTCCTTGCGGGATTTCAGGCAAGATGACCGCTACCCTGGATCTCACTACTATCATTGCTATGCTAGTTGCTTCGTTCTATCGCTATGCTGCGCTACCTATCACTTGTTCCTCAAGCCTCCCAAATTTCCATGTCAGCCTCTAACCTTTTGCACCCTTCCTAGCAAACCGTTGTTTGGCTATGTTACCGCTTTGCTCAGCCCCTCTTATAGCGTTGTTAGTTGCTTGTGAAGATGAAGTTTGTTCCTTGTTGGAACATGGAGATGTTGTTCCTTGTTGGAACATGTTTACTTGTTGGGATATCACAATATATCTTATTTAATTAATGCATCTATATACTTGGTAAAGGGTGGAAGGCTCGGCCTTATGCAGTGTTTTGTTCCACTCTTGCCACCTAGTTTCCGTCATATCGGTATTATGTTCCCGGATTTTGCGTCCCTAACGCGGTCGGGTGATTTATGGGACCCCCTTGACAGTTCTCTTTGAATAAGACTCCTCCAGCAAGGCCCAACATTGGTTTTACCATTTGCCTCACCTATGCCCTTTTTCCCTTGGGTTTCCGGAGCCCGAGGGTCATCTTTATTTAGCCCCCCCCCCGGGCGGTGCTCCTTCGAGTGTTGGTCAGCAGGCGGGGGCTGCTGAGGGCCACCACAGGGCAACTCGAGGGCTGGTTTTACTCGTAGGCTGACCTATCCGGTGTGCCACGAGAGCGAGTGCGTCGACTCCTATCGGGATTTGTCGGCACATCGGGCGGCTTTGCTGGTCTTGTTTTATTGTTGTCAAAATGTCTTGTAGCGGGATTCGAGACTGATCGGGTCTTCCGGGAGAAGAATATCCTTCTTTGATCGCGAGAGCTTATCATGGGCTAAGTTGGGACACCTGCAGGGTATAAACTTTCGAGAGCCGTGCCGCGGTTATGTGGCAGATGGGAATTTGTTAATATCCGGTTGTAGTAAACTTGAAGCAAACTCTTCTAAAATACACCAACCGTATGCGTAACCATGAGTGTCTCTTTTGGGGTTGATCGAGAGGAGAACACGGTTTTCGGGTTATGTCGGCGTAAGTAGGAGTTCAGGATCACTTATTGATCATTACTAGTTGTGGCCGTTCCTTTGTTTCTCTTCTCGCTCTCATTTGCATATGTTAGCCACCATATATGCTTAGTCGCTGCTGCAACCTCACCACTTTACCTCTGCCCCCCCTTTGAGCTTTGCTAGTCTTGATACCCATGGTAATGGGATTGCTGAGTCCTCGTGGCTCTGATTACTACACCAACGATTGCAGGTACAGGTTTTGCGATGATCATGGCGAGAGCGATGCTTGCTTGCGTTGAGTTTTCTTCTGCTTCTTCTTGATCGAGGATAGGTTCGGTCGGCAGCCTGGGCTAGCGAGGTGGATATTGTTGGAGTTTCTGTTTATGTTTCATCCGTAGTCGGATGTTGATCTTGTATATGATGTTGATGTATTCTTGTGGCATTTGTGCCTTATGTATGTATCCCCATCTATTATGTAATGTTGATGTAATGATATCCACCTTGCAAAAGCGTTTCAATATGCGGGTCTATCCTTGGTGGGACCTTCGAGTTCCTTTTGGTTAGGGTCGCATATTGGGCGTGACACAGGGGGTTAGGGCTGGAGAGCCAGTAGGAGCTCCTGAGTTGCGATTCTCAGGAGCCACCCTTTTAACGCGCAAGCGAATTGCATGTGAGAAGAGGGAGCTCACGGTGCCGCCTGCTGTCATTCTCATGAGATTCCTGCAAGCCAGCACAAGGAGAAACACAGTTTGCCATCATGGTTGCCAGTCGGCCGCCCGTTGCTCCGCAAGGGAATAACGTCACTAAGGGCATGGCGAGGTGACGTGCGTGGGGCGCGCCGCGAGCCAGAGCTCAGCCGCTAAGGTTTGTCGATGTTGTAGGGACAGACCCGTGCACAAGCGTCATGTCGGCGCGAGTAGCCCCCATGGTAGGTGATGATCGAACAAGTAGTAGTCATAAGTAGATTAAGCATGGAAGCAGCAGGCTTAAGTAAATGCAAGGGAGATACATCCCACTAGGTCAGGCCCGTGCGGCTTGGGGATGATGCAGCCCGAGGGGCGCTCCCAGCAAGGTAAGCTAAAGACATAAAAGGGATACATGCCACAGGGACGGACCCACGCGGCCTGGGAATGATGAAGCCTTGGGGGCGCTCCCAGCTAAATAAACTTGGAAAATGTCACCTGGTTCTGTTGATGAAGGAGACTCGGGGCAGCTGAAGGTACGCGGTGAAGGGGTTGCTCCTCATGAGCCACCCGGGCCCTGAGCCTCAGGAGGCTCTGGGGGTCCTGGTGGTTCCTTGAGGACCGTCTCCATCTCCATCAGGACGGCGTGATGCCTGGCCTCCTGAGCCGCCAGGATGCTCCGCGGAGTTCGCTGATAAGCGGGCGCCACTTCAGCGAGCCAAAAGGCATGCGAACGTAGCTGTGAGGTGGCCCCTCGCAGCGTCCCACGCGCGAAGGCCGGAAAAGCTCCTGAGATGCGGCCCGGTTGAGCCCTGGGACGTCGATGCAGACGCGCAGCCCGGCATTCTTGCCTGGATGGGGAGCTGCGCCTGGTGAGCGGCGGCCACCGCGCATGGCCCTTGCGTCGTGCAGTTCCCGAGTGGTCTTGGTGATGAACTCCTGAGCGTGGGCGCTCCTCGCCCTTCGTCCTCTTTAGGGAAACGTGCCGTGAAGACGCCTCCAAGTGGTGCCCAAGCGCCTCCCTCGTGATGTTGGCAAAGTCTGAGGCCCTCCAGAAGAGAGCCCCCTAGCGCTGCCTGAGAGGGGCGCCGGGCGCACTTTCCTATGCGATGGAGGGAGGCGCCCCATGAGTGGATGCTGATCCTGATGAGGCGCCGCTTGCCTGAGGTCCTGCGCGGTGCAACTGCTTCTTCTTCTTGGGGGTGGCCTCAGGAGCGCGCTCGCCCTTGCTGTCAGGGTCGTCGATTGCTGTACGTTGGAAGGCACACTTGAGGGAGCACACCGCATATCTTTCTTCGCACGGGACTGTGATGATTCCGCCGCTTCCCGGCATCTTGAGGACATTGTAGCCGCGGTGGGTCACCGCCATGAACTTGGCCAGGGCTGGGTACCCGAGGATCGCATTATATGGCAAGCAAGATGTAGGTGACGTCGAAGTCGATGAGCTCGGTGCGGTAGTTGTTGCGTTCTCCGAAGGTGACAGGGAGGCGGACCTGACCTATCGATGTGGTGGAACCGTCGGTCACTCCTGAGAAAGGCTTGGTAGGCTGAAGCTGGTCATACGACACTTGGAGGTTGTCGAACGTGTCGATGGATAGGACGTTGAGCCCTGCGCCGCCGTCGATGAGGGTCTTGGTGAATTGCACGTTGTTAATGACTGGTGAACAAAGCATTGGGAGGACGCCTGCAGTAGGTGCGCACTTGAGAGGATCTGCCGAACTGAACATGATGGGGGCACTTGGACCATCTGAGCGGGTGCACGGCCTCGAGCTTGGGGAGGACTGCATTCACTTCACAAGCACTACTTGAAGATACGCTGCGAGACTGGGGCTTGAGCTCCGCCCAAGATGCAGGTGATAGCATGCGGCTCCTGAAAGCCCCCAGCCCCCTCGTCTTGATGGTGGTCGTCATTCCTTCTTGGTGGTGGCGGTAGCGGAGGAAGACCGGCGTTGCCCTGAGGACGATCCTCATGCGGCTTCCCCTACCTGGCGCACCAAATGTCAGATCACGGGTTCCGGCAAAACCCTCAAGGTTCGAACACTTGGGTGCGCACGAAGATTTCCCCCTACTGATCCGCGTCCTAGTTTTGCTAAGATCTTGCGGACGAACTCGACGAACTCACAACACAAGGGACACAAGATTTATACTGGTTTGGGCCACCGTTGTGGTGTAATACCCTACTCCAGTGTGGTGGTGTGGATTGCCTCTTGGGCTGAGGATGAACAGTACAAGGGGGAAGAACAGCCTCCTGAGGTTGAGGTGTTCTTGTGCTTGGCAAACTTGTGTGGGTGAGGATTCAATCAGCTCAGGCCTCGTTGCCTTCTACTGTGGTGGCTAGTCCTATTTATAGAGACCCTGGTCCTCTCCCCAAATATTGAGCGGGAAGGGAGGCAACAATGGCCAATTTGAAAGGGGACAGCTAGTACAGCTTATCTTGACAAAAGTAGTCTTTGCCTGCAAAAGGCTCTGGTGGTGACGCCACCTTGGGCTCCATGGTGACCTCCATCTTGCCGTCCTGCTAGTCTTGGTCTTGTTGCACTGATATGGAAACCTTTGCTTGATGCCTCGGTACTCCGCGCCTGCGCTTGCCTCCTTTGCACCAAAGAGGAAACAAGGACGCTGCACGCTGGCGCCCGCCTGGTCTCGATCGTTATGGCTCACGTCATGAGAAGCTCGCGAGGTTTGCCTTGCCTTGATATCTCCGTCCCTCACGAACCTGCCTGGCGAGGCCATTCCTGAGGAGGTCTTGCGTCTTCCCCCTCACGAGGGCCTTGGATGCCTTGTTGATGAAGATGGGATGTACGGGCCTGCTAGCAAAGCAACGCCGTGGGCCGCAGGCAGGCAAGTCTGGGGACCCCCGTTCCCAGAACGCCGACAGTATCCCCCGGGTCCAAGGCGCGCTCGGGCTTGGCTTCAAGGAGAAGCCAAAGGTCAAGTACGGAGCGCCGCGGGCCCTAACAGCATGTGGCCTTGGTCGACGCGTGGTAGTTGATTGGACGTGGGTGTCTCCGCTTTCCCACGCTGCCTCGGCAACTGCCCGACTTGAAAAGTCCCTACGACATGCAAGGAAAACCATCATTACATGTGATCGTGGGGGGCGCTGGTTGGCCTTCTCCTGCTATAAATGAGGAGGGGGGCAGAGCCCCCGTTGCTATTTCTTCCCATTCGTCTTGCCCTGCCGTGCAAGCCACGTGTGAGGGCGGGGCTGTACACGCCCCGGGGGCTCTCCGCAGTAGGGAGTCCCCCACCCACGCACCAGTGGACGCACCACCACTACAAAAAAAGATATCCGTGACATTTGGGCCGAACGAATTTTTTTTCCGTCATACATATGACACTTCTATGACGATAATTGTGACAAAACCCGGTATCATCATAGATGTGGTGGGCTCCTACTTCTATGACAAAAATCATGACAGAAAATGGGATTTTGGTCTGGGCGGGCGGAGACGCAGCTGCATGACATTCTTTGGGCCGTCCATGGCGTAAAAACCGTGGTAGAAGTGAGGCGAGGAAAATTTGAGGAGTTCCGGTTACGGTGGGAGGTCGGGGGCGGCGATGCGCGCGTTTCTCGTACACGACGCGGCGTGTGTGTGGCGTTAGCTCTAATCGAACCCGAGTGAGGCGTTGGGCTCTAAGCGAACCGGGCGATTGCTGCGAGCTCTGGCGTTATCGAACCCGAGCAATCGATCGATGGCTGTTAATCGAACCCGATCGGCGATTCGCCGCTCTGCTGCTAAGCTGAAGCCGATCGATCTTGCCTTTGGGATGAGCGGTGGCGTTGCGGGGGGTTGGATGCATAGTGGCGGTGGCGTTGCCTCGGATGAACAGGACCCGTGGTGTGGTGGAGGCTGGATGAGCGATAGATGGTGGAGGGGTGGATGAACAGGACCCCATGGTGTGGAGGCTGGATGAGCGAAGAGCGGTGGAGGGTGGTTGAGCAGGACCCGTGGTGTGGAAGGCTGGATGAGCAGTGAGCGGTGGAGGGTGGTTGAGCAAGAGTGGTGGAGTAGCGCGGTGGAGGCTGGATGAGCAGAGGCCCATGGAGGTGGAGGAGGTCGGCGGTGGAGATGAGCGGTATCCGTGGAGTCCCGTTTTGCGGTATGCTACACCCCTCGATGAACAGGACCCCGTTTTCGACCGTAGCGCTCCAACACAAGTCCGTTTCGTCCGTTTTGCGATGCGCGCCACACCCCGATCAACGGGACCCCGTTTCGACCGTATGAGGTCCATTTCCTCCGTTTTGTGGTACGCCAGACCCCTCCCGATGAACAGGATCCCGTTTCGGACGTGGCCGGTCGAACACAAGGCCGTTTCCTCCGTTGTGCGGTACGCCGAGCCTCGTTCCATCTTTGTTCCGTCCAAGCCCTCCCGATGAACATGACCATGCATTCCGTTCCGACCCAGCCGGTTGGCTCCCACACGTTCCGTTGCCTCCCGATGAACATGACACATTCCGTTGCCTCCCCATTAACACGACGCATTCCGTTGCCTCACCATGACCATGACGACGACGCTGTTTCTCCGCTCCGACCCAGCCATGTCAACGAGCCCTCACCGTACGTATGCGCGAGTAGGCGTTCGAGACCCCTCCCGTATGTACACATACGTGGCCGTATTTTCTTTCTTGCACCCTAGCCGCCTCTACTACAACACGTGCGCGCCTCTACATCCACCAGTATATATGTACGTACACGTTTGCGTCCAGAATGACAACGCTATGTATGCTTCGACCAGGTGGGTCCCGACTGCCAGGCACTTCCTTGCCTGCGAAGATGTAGCTAGTGGGTCCCAGTAGTCAGGGGGCGAATAGTTTTGGTTTTTTTTGCCCGGATGCACTTCCTTGCGTGCGAAGATGTAGCTGGTGGGTCCCAGCAGTCAGTGGGGCGAATCATTTTTTTTGCGCGGACGCACATCTTTGCGTGCGAAGGTGTAGCTGGTGGGTCCCAGCAGTCAGGGGGAAATGTTTTTTTCATGAAATACGGTGGCCCGTCCGATGGGTCCCTGCTGTCAGGTGGAGGAATCATTATTTTCCGTGTAATAAGGAGGCACTTCCTTGCTGCCGCCATGGACCCGGTGTCGGCCTCTCCGTCACGATCCACGTCCGATGGAAGTCTTTCCTTGACCAAGTTGACCATGCAGCGCCGAGAGCACCGAGGCGGTGGGCGGCACGCGAGGCCTAGGAAGGGGCGGCGCGAGCAGTGAAAACAGCGGCAGTGGATGCCCACTGGAGAAGGAGTATGAGGGTTCACTCGTTCGGCTGCGGTGTGAGGCTGCCGTCGCCGCAAGGCTGGCCGCCGGTGGGAATAGTAAAGGGGCGGTGAGGCCTCAGCGGCAAGACAACCCGCCACGGGAGGCATGAGCGGCGGCACGGCGGCGCTGCTTTGGCGGTGGAGCAAGAAGACCAGAGGTTGAAGAAGCACTACAGCCGTTGGGTGGACATCGTACGGTCACTGCAGCTAGAATCGTTTATATTGACTAAGTTGACAAAGCCCTTGATACGTCAACTTAGTAGGCCCACATGTCGACTTCGAAATAGTGCGCCCGGATGTCGAGGGAGGAATCATTTTTGGGCGGGTGAAGCTAGAATATCCGAGATTGAAGAAGAAGCCACGGCATCCGTTGGATGGACATCCAACGACCCTTCGCTACTAGAACCGTGTGTTGACTATAAGTTGACAAAGCCTTGCATACGCGTCAACTCTGTTTTTTTAGGGGACACGTCAACTTAGTAAGGCCAGAAGTGTGAGGCAGAGAACTTATAACCCATTTGAGATTTGTAAGAATGTGTAGCCCATTTTTGAATTCTAATGGAATTTACTACAGCCCATTTACAGTTTGTTAAAAGTACATCCCATTTCAACCAACCGTTCAAAACAGAATTCAATAAAATTTTCCACATTTTGATGGGATCCGAAATATTTTTATCCCGAAATTTCTAGTCAGATTAAAAACAATTTCAATATAAATTTATATTACGTAAAAATCCAACGAAACATTGCGGTCGCAAGAATTAATAAAATTAAAATTTTCAATATCCAAAAATAATATTTTATAAAGTAATCACGTGTTTGGTGAATTTTTTTATAGTTACTACCCAGTTTTTATAATTACATCCCATTTATTATTTCTTAAAGCCCATTTTCTTGTTAAGCCTAATGCATCCCTCCTAGGAAAGATTTGCAGCCTAGCGGGGCGGAGAATAAGAACTTGACCTTGCACAGGTATTCCTAAAAAAGTATAGCTGGGCTAGCCATTTTCAGCTTGAAAAAATTAATATCTGGGCTGGATATCGGCACTGGGCTAGGCAGGCCACTGACCCTTGATTAATACTGCAGCGATGTTCTCGTTGTTGTTGAGAGGAGAAAAATTAATATCTGGGCTAAACATTGAAAACTCTGCGGTGCTCACACCTCAAAAACACAAATCTTTGCTCGAGCTGCTTGGTCCCAGCTGTCGGCCGCTTCTTGTGCAATTCTCTCATTTATTGACTACTACATAGGTTGACAATGGTGTGGGACTGTGATGTCAGGAAACCAGGAGGAAGCAAAATAAATTACTCCAGCGAGCGCTTCCACCTCTGCCTCATTGTCTCCCGTGGAAACCCCTTTCCTCCCTTTTTTTTGCTCGGGCAAGGACCAATGCATGCAGCACGTTCATGCAGTTATTAGGCAAGAAATAAAAGCGCTTTGCATGCTATGAATTACGATGGCCTACATGGGTAGCTAATAAGGCATCCTCTTAACTGCTGTGATTAAATGTTGTGTTTAGAAGAGAGAAATATTCTTCTTTTCCACCAATCTGCTTGCACCTAGGTCGTGATGCACCTTCTAATATGACTTATTCACCTAGACGGAGGGAGTATAGTTTTATACACACACACACACACACACACACACACACACACACACATATATATATATAAAATAAGGAGGCACTTGCGTACGTGAGGCTATGGACCTGGTGGGTCCCCATTGTCATCCTCTCCAAGTAAAGTCATCTCTCGCCCAGCCAGCTTCCGCCCAAGCAGTCAGCGCCGCCCGCCCGCTTCCGGTCGCAGCGATTGCTCCGCCTTCAAGCGACACAAGTGCCTTCCGTCCATCCATCTGCCGCCCACATTAATGATATGCGGTTGCCGAGGCGGCTACTCCGGCGCTACACGTCCGTCCCTCCGCCCGCCCACCGTTGCTATATAAATTGCTGCGCCGGCCATAGACGCAGTCATCCGCATTCGTTCCCTTTCTCCTTTCCACACCACTACTTCCCAACATGGCTTCCTCGCGCTCGGCACTCTTGGGGCAGGCGGACGACGGACCACAAGGAGATGGCAGCCATTGCTTCCGACCGGCTGGCAGCCAGGCGATCGGAGGGCGGCAACGTCCCAATGGAGAACATGGTGTCGGCGATCGGCGCCAACCCCTCATCCGTGCCATCCTTGCCGGTGCATTGCACCATTACCATCGGCGAGCCCGTGCCCAATATATGGACACGGTGAGGAAGATGCATGATCAGCGAGTTCCGGGGCGCGCAGCCGGCGCTGCCTACAACCACCATCTCCTCGGGAGCACCTTGAGCGGAGGAGCAGATTGCAGCATGGCCGAAGAGCAGGAGGCGCTGCTCGACTCGTGCCGCTCCGCCCGCAAGGAGCCTCCTCGGCGCTGGCGGTACCGCATGCGGGTGGCTGAGGCTGCGGCCGCCTACAAAGGAGAGCAAAGAGGCGATGAAGCGGGCGCGCTGTTTGGAAAGACCGAGGGCGAGGCGGAGGACAATCTTGCTCCGGCGAGTCCTCGCTCGGCTGGCGTCGGAGAGGCCCTACTACACCAAGGCCCATGGCGACAACAACGAGGCGAAGAGGACACCCGGCTCCGCCGAGGCCCGCCCGCCAACAACGAGTAAGAGGACATCGCCCGGCTCAGCGAGGCCCCACCCTGCCGGCAACGTGGGGAGGATTTCCATCGCTCGGCTGGCGCCATGCAACAGCGAGACAGAAGGACATCGCCCGGCTCCACCGAGGCTCTGGCCCGCTGCCAACGAGGCCGCGCCACACAGAAAACGAGGAAGAGCATAACATGGTTGGTCGCTGCCGCTCGGGTCCAAGTAAGGCCACCGCTGCTACCCTCCGGTTGAAGCCAAGCTAGGCGGGATAACCATTGACGGCCGGTTAGCTTCTTGGCCGCGACGTGGAGTCGGAGAGCTGCGCTAGAGAAGGACGCTGCTTCTACTTAACTGCTGGTGCAGTTGGCTGACTGCCACATGTCGATTCATGCCAATCGCACTGCAGTTTAGTCACTTGAAGCTTCTGTTCGCTCGATGGGACACAGGTGGGTAACCGGTTAATTAATTATACCTCCGGCGCACCCTTTTATTTGAAGAAATGTATGAAATGTAATGAAATCGGCATGTTTATATGAAATCGACCGTGTATGAATGAACTTATTTGATTAGTTCAATTCTGTATCTTTGGCATTGGATGAACATGCAAAACAATACGTACTAGCATTATTCCTGGGGTGATCACCTCGTTTGCAGCAGTTTCACATGTACTCCTCCGGTCCTTTCTAGTCTGGATACAAGTTTTATGCGCAGTCAAAGTATCTCTACTTTGACCAATCTTATACAAAAAGGTATGCACTTTCACAATGTGTGAAGTAAAAAGGAACAGAAGGAGTACAAAGAGTTTCAGCAGCTTTTTAGCGGTTCTGTACATTGCAATCAAACACACAGGCCTGGAAATTCATAGAGAACATTCAAAACAATAGATGATTATGCATCTCAGTGACTCACATGTCAGAGGCAATATTTACTTCACAACTAAAGAATAAAGAAAAATTGATCGACGCTGCTGACAGCAAATGGCTTCCCATTCGAAAATATCAAATGCATGTCTTGCTAAAATCAATGATAAAATTTGACAAGGTTGTCCCATTCCAAAATATCAAATGCCTACGATTGTGGAATGGGCAGGGTTTTCCATCAGTTCAGACATTGACATGGCACCTCGTGCTAAATAAACCAGCTGTTCTTTTTGTGCAGTTCCACCAAAATCAACCAAATTCGCGCGTAGCTTGTATGATTTCGTCCTTATATGTTGCAACGCCTTGAACTTATCGGCACCTCCTTTCTTGTGGTGGAAATGAATGATTCGATGTATTCATGAACATTTTGTGCAGTTCTCATTGAAATCAAGCTGAGCACACCTGTTTGCACAAATACAAAAAAAGTGATTAGTATAAAGCAAACTGTACTATGAAATGACAGTTTCAACAGGCACATACATGGTCCATGTAGAGCACACTTTTAGAAAAATGGAACTCACCAAAAAGAATCCTAGAACAACATTGTACTCACGCATCACAGCAAAAAAATGGAGATTTTGTCAGTCCTTCTGAGCTGAAGTTAGATTGGTCTTGTGGGGAGTAATGTAACCATCCTTCAACTGCTCCTTCTGATGATAAGATATACATGGCTTCTTCATCCTAGCATAATCGGAACTAGTCACTTCACGTACTCCATATTCTTCTTCAGAGGAAGATGATCCTGTTGTGCAAAGACAAGAGGACTACTAAATGCTAGCATCACTGTTTGCTTGAAAAAAGGAAAGGAAATATTTAAAACAACACAGATGAAGCACTTCTCAAGGACAATACCACTTTTTCATGACAGTATCTAAACAGTAGCACAACACCAATAGAGATGACAAAGCTCAATCATATGGATGAAATCAGTGGGCGAGTACCAACCTTTGTCAGGAGGCTTATTGTGTAGAGCATACAGATGAAGCAATTCTCCGGAACCATCTGTTGCTATCTACGGTGGTGGCCATGCTTACTATATACTCCTCGATTAGTTTAATGTTTCCAACATCTTCTTGTGCAGTTCCACTAAAATATATGGTATCTTCAAAGAAGATCCCTGTTTGCACAAGTAGAGATAATTACATATTACATTAAGAGTGGCATCAAATTAGTGGCAAAACAATTGCTCGTTCCAGCCATAGCAATAAATTAAGATGCAAAACTATATCATTACTTGTGTCATCACATTCTGAGTGCTTCATTATAGCTTTGGGAGTTGATTTTGTTTTTCTTCCGCTTGTTCTTCCCCTTCATCACTTGGTTCAATAATGACAAGCTTCGCCTTCAATGTAAGATTTGGCATGTCAATTAGGGAGCACAAGTATAGTACTAAACTTAATTTTCTGATGAAAATGGCAAAATACAGGCCAGCAGTTGTGAAGTATCCTTATCTTACCTCAATGGGATATTACGGTGCACATACAGATTGGAAGTCTTGTCTCCATTTGTGCAGTTCACTAAAATCAAGCATCATCATCGTACAAGTAGCACAACATATGAATGCACACTACAGAATCATGTGAAAGAAGGCTAATCTTGACCTCTCATGATGCGAATTCAAACAACTCACAAGAAGAAGATCTGAACCAAATTAAGCCTTAACGGATAGGAAGTAAGATCTCCTCTTGTGCAGTTCCACTAAGATCAAGCAATCAAGCAACATTGTCGATTGTGACATTTTGGTTGAACTGCACAAAACACTCTTAAAACAAAAGTGTTTTGTGCGATTGCAACAAAAAGGTCACAATATAACAACAGGTGAAGTAGATAACCCTGTTTACATAGAGGTGCAAAGGAAACAATTAGTGGTCAATAACGGTGGATGACACGAAGCCAACAAAAAGAAGCATCTACCTTATCTAAATGGGAAAGAAAGCAAGGCAGTAGCATTTCTCAAGCGGTGGCATTGATTAATATTAACATAGAGATTATATTAACAATAAAATTTGTTAAACATGTAATTTGCTTTTAAGCTGTGGCATTGCATCAATTTTTCAATGGCATTATTAGAGGTGTTTGTTTACGAGGACATTTTGGTGTAGGGACTAAAAAACTCCGTGTCACCCCATCTAAACCAAACAGGAGGGACTTTTAGGGACTAAAAGTGGGCATTTGGGACTAAAGAAAGAAGACCACGAGGGAGTCTTTTGGGACTTTTCCAACAGTTGCCCTGCCACGCATCGCACCTTGTCTCTATTAGTTCATTACTAGGGGTAACATGGTCTTTTAGCATGTCATTTAATAACCTCTAGTCCATGTTTAGTCCACGAACCAAGCGGTAGGGACTAGGGAGTTTTAACCAAACAGGGCCTTAGATTAACAACAGCTAATGAGTTGCACGGGATAGTGGGCCACCAGCACCATGTGCATCTACCGATGTCTTGTGGTCATGCACCGATCTGTTGCAACAAAGAACAAACAACCAAGGAGCATATTTGTGTTGGTCCCAGTTTTGTTATCTTTAGACACCTTTCCCTATGTGAGCACAACAAATCTAGTCCTGCTCAAACTCTACAGCCTTGTCCCTTCCTTTCCTTTTTGAACTAGTACTTTCGCCCCTTCCATTCCTCTTTGAACCACGTCCTAGATTTATGCGATACAACTTTCCCCACTACTTTCCCCCATTCGTTTCCTCTTTGAACCACGTCCTAGATTCATGCTATACAACTTTCCCCTTCATTTCCTCTTTGAACCCGTCCTAGATTCATGCTATATACAACTTTTCCCCTACTTTCCCCACTCCTTTCCTCTTTGAACCACGTCCTAGATTCATGGTATACATGCAGCTAGAGCAATGCATGTGGAGTAAGTAAATTATACCTTAAGGTTCTTGGGGCGTGGTTCGATTGGGCGACAGACGTGGCGAAGAAGAAGGGTCGGGAGGCCCTCTGCTTGCCGCCATTGGGGAAAGTGAACAGCTGCGCCAGTAGTCCCTCGCCGACGGCGACAGCGTTAAGCCTCCTTCCCTTCCCGGCGGACGGATCCTGCCAGCTCTTTGAGCAGCAATGAGGGGAGAGAGAGACCAATGAAGTCTTGTTTAGATCTGGAGAGGGCGAGAGAGTGTGAAGATAGCAACTACAAGCGCTGAGGCTCCAGAGTGTATATATATACTGGAGAGAGAGTGTGAAGCGTGCAAACCCTAGAAAACATTTTGACCAGTCAAAGAATCCTCATGGCACAAATTATGCTCAAGTGTAGTTATCGAACCCGAGACCTCAAGTTTGATGAGTGAACAGGCTAACCAGCTACACAACCCTCCCGTTATGTTGAACGAGAGGGAAATAACCTTTTATACATTCCTGCATTCGTGTGACAAGCATGCCATGTTTTTTTGTGTGTGTGGGAGTCATTGGGATTTCAATCATAATCGTGTCATGTGGCTTTGGTGGTAAGACTATCCACGGTGGTGCGAAATAGTGCAGCCTTAGTCACCTTACCTCTCTCCACGTAGTCGTTGGGTCCCACCGGTCGGAGGGTGAAACAAACAAATTAATAAGAAAAATTAAAAGCGCCAGTGTGTATCTTACCTCACACATCTCGCTCTGCTCGGGAACACTGTCCAATTGATCCCTCTGTTCGCTCACGTACTATTTTAAGTGAATCCTTATTATAACATGCACACAAATTTTGGGCACTTGTATTCGACTTAAGTCAGTGTGCCACCGTATCTCGTATACTTACTACTCCCTCCGTCTAGATATAATAAGTCACGTTAGAAGTTGCAATTGGGACCAAGGTGCGTGCGTGTGCGTGTGTGTGTGTGTCGGATTTCGGGTTCCAGCAGACCCTTAAGGTTCGAACACTCGGGTGCGCGCGGAGATCTCTCCCCTACCGATCTACATCCGATCCCCACGAGCGATCTATGCTGGAAACGATGAACAACACAAGGGATACGAGATTTATACTGGTTCGGGCCACCGTTGTAGTGTAATACCCTACTCCAGTGTGTGGTGTGGTGGATTGCCTCAGGGGCTGATGATGAACAGTACAAGGGAAGAACAGCCTCGCGAGAGGTGTTCTTGAGCTGGTGCGGGATGTTCTACTTGGTCTCTCTTCCCCTTTTTCTAGATGCCCCCCCTACTCTGTGGTGGCTAGCTCTATTTATAGAGGCCACAGGCCTCTCCCAAATAATGGCGGGGCGCCAACAATTGGCCATTTGAAGGGAACATCTAGTACAAGTTATCTCGACTAAAGGTGGTCTTGGCTGCCAAAAGCACAGTGATAGCGCCGTCTTGGGCTCCACGGTGACCTCCGTCCTGCCGTCCGGCCGGTCTTGGTCTCGTTGCACCGGAATGGTAACCTTTTCCTGATGCCTTGGCCTGTGCTTGCCCCCTTTTCACCGAAAGGGAAACAAGGACACTGCGTAGGACGGCGCCCTCCTGGCGCCCGCCTGGTCTCGATCATCATGGCTTGCGTCATGGGCTCCTCGCGAGGTAGCCCTGCCTTGATCTCTCCGCCTCCTCACGAGCCTGCTGATGAGGCCGCTCTTGAGAAGCTTCTGTCAAATCCGCCCAATCTGGCCTCTCGCGAGGTCTTGAGCTTGAGTGATGAAGATGGGTCGTCTGGGCCCCACTTGAGCCAAGGCCAGGCAGCAGGCGAGCAAGTCTGGGGACCCCCGTTCCCAGAACGCCGACAGTAGCCCCCGGGCCCAAGGTTCGCCCGGGCTTGGCCTAGCAGGGAAGCAAAGGGGCAAGCGCGAAGTGCCGTGGGCCCCAAAAGCCTGTGGCCTTGGGCGCCGCGTGGCGATTGATTGGACGTGGGCGTCTGCGCTTCCCCACGACGCCTTGTTAAGCGCCCGGCTAAGCGGACCCGTAGTTGCACACAGTTGTTCCTCCTTTCCGCTGCTCGCTTGCCTCCTACCTTTCCTTCTTCTTCGAGCTCCAACCTCCGCCGCCAATACGGCTCGAGCTCTTCCCGCTCTCCGCCGCCATGGCGTCGACGAAGAAAGGAAAAGGAAAGAAGCCCGCGTCTTCCCCCTGCACACCTCCGGCGGTGGCTCCCGCCGTTGATCGGTCGATCATACTCAATCCAGAAGCTTTGGACAAGGTCCGCTCTGCCCTTGCCACTATCTTCAACGAGTGTGGTAGGACCTCAGTTTGGCCTGCATCCCATGCCTCCCTTTTAGGATTGCCACGGAGGTCTTATTCTTCGCCGATGCTCTATGGGCGGGTCTGGTTCCCCCCCTTTTCCGCCTTCTTCAATGCGGTGCTTTACCATTATCAGATCCGCATGATGCACCTCGGGCTGGAGTCCATTACCCTTCTGGCTGTCTTCACTTTCGTTTGCGAGGCGATGATAGGCATTCCTCCTTCCGTTGCCCTGCTGCACCACTTCTTTTCTCTGCACCTGAGCGACCCTGCTCAGTGCTTGGGGTGTGTGAGATTCTTCGTCGTGCCGGAGACGGCTGCTTCAGGGATTGACTTCGGCCTTCCTCCTCCTCAGGACAGGTTCAGAGAGCGGTGGCTGTATGTCGACGCCGGAGTGCCCAACCCTTTGCTCTCGCATCCGTCCTCGCCTGTTGTTCCTCATCCGGGCTGGGACCATGAGATGCTCGCGAGCCCGGCTCGCTTTCGTCTGGCGCCGCTTCGAGAGTTTGAGGGCGCTCAATGTGACAGCACCCAAGGTGGTGAAGGAGTTCTTCCAATGCCGCATTGCCCCACTCCAGCGCCATTCTCGCTGGATGTGGGACTTCTCGGGGCACAAAGACCGCATGCGGCTTCAGGAGGAGGACTTGGCGCCTGAAGTGCTGCAGACAGTGCTCAGGGTCTTGACTGGCGATCCTTCCCCAGGCAGCCTACGGAGTGGAGGTGTCCTCCTGTACCGTTGCTCCGGCAGGGACGATTTTGTGAGGCAGATGCCCATCTTCGATTAGTGGGGACTGCGCCCGGCTAGCCTCACGGGGCCCCGCGAGAACCCAGTCGCTGTGGTTGCTCCCCCTGTCGCCCATAGTGATCCCTCCTCTAGCGATAGAACGGGGAGGCAAGAACCGGCGGGAGCCGAGGCGACTGATGTCGAGGTGCCGATGCCGCGAGAAGCCTCGAAGGCAGCGTCTCCCGAGGCCCGCCCTGGAGCGGCAGTTGGTGCAGAGTTGCGGCCGACGGCTCTTGAGGCCGGGGCTCCCGAGGCCCCAGCCGTCCCTCGCGAGGTGACGCCTGACGGCGCCCCCCAGGCAGACTCCTCCGGTGCTGATCATCTTTATGCTTATTCCGCGCAACAGGCTGACCCCCACGCCGCGCGCTTAGGTCGATTCCGTGTAGACTTCGATGCCCTCCGCAAGAGGAAGGAGGCCTTGGGTGGCGACCGCCCTTGCCGCTTGTTGAAGCGCAGGAAGTACTTCGCCATGGAGGAGTAAGTCTTCTTCTTTCTCTGCTTATTTGCTTTGCTATCGTTGCGACTGATTGTGGCCCTTCAGGCCCCGTCCTACTGAACTCGCCGAGCCGGCCTGGGAGCCAGCCCCCACAGCTTTGCCTTCTTCGCTAGCTCCGGGCTCGCCGAGCTCGAGTGGCACCCATGCTGCTGGACCAGTTGGTGGAGTGGTCTGCTCCATAGGGCACCTCGAGCCTGCGCACCCGTTGTCCTTCCTTCTCGAGTCCTCCCGGGGCACATCAGGCTTGCCCCGTGCTCCTCCTCTAATCATGGACGGTGAATGGCTGAAGTATGTCCTTGGTTCCTCCTTCATGGGTGGACCGACGCCAGGCCGGACCCTCAGAGAGGTCCATTCAGCGATGGCCGGAGCGCCAGCCCCCAGCCCCACTCCTGGAGGGGGTTTGCCGCCTCGGGGCCCTCCGCATGCTCCGGCGGAAGAGGGTGATGCGGGGGATGTGCTCAGGCGCGCTCGGTTGCGTCGCGCCCTTCGCGAAGAGTTCCTCCAGGGGCAGCGGATGCGGTGAACCGAATCAGGGCTGAGCTTGTTGCCGAGGATGCGCGCCTCGAGGCCGAAGGTTTGCGCCTCGCTGAGGAGAGGCGCAAGCTGAAGGTTGCCATCGCCCTCGCGCGTCACCAACGTGATCTTGACAACGCGAAGGCTGAAGCGTCACTGGCGGCTTCGCTGGAGGCCTGCTCCCAGGCCTTCGAGGAGGCTCGGGAGGCAGACCGACGGCGCAAAGATGCGGAGGAGCGCGTACGGGAGCTCCAAGCCTGGAGCAACTCCCTGGAGTAGCAAGTAGAACTGCGCTAGGCGGCCCTTGGGTCGATGCAGGAGGCCGCCGTCGACCGGGCAGAGCTCTAGAAGCGCGAGGAGGCGCTGACGCTGGAGGCCGCCGAGTGCAACCTTGACCTTGAGCGGTTGGAGACGAGGGAGCGCCTGGCGGCCCAGGCGGAGGACGACGTTGCCGCGCGCGAAGCCCGGGTCCAAGAAGAGGTCGATCGCCACGTGGCGGGAGCTCGCTCGGCCCTCGAGCGCGAATACGAAACGAGGTTGGTGCTGATCGGGGCCGAGGCTGAGGGGCCATCAAGGCCAAACTGGTTGAAGCGATGCAGCGTGCGGACTCCTCCGCAGCCGCCCTTGGTGTAGCACAGGCGGAGCTGTCCTCTTCTCGGGCTGAGCTGCTTCTTCTCCAACAGAGGATTGATGACGCCGAGGCCATCGCACAGCAGAACGAGGACGAGATTCGTCAGCGGAGGGTTCTGGAGCACGAGCATGCTCCCATGCTTCAAACGCTCAGGGAAAGGGCCAACTCAGATTTGGGTGACATTTGCGAGGCTGCCGCTAAGGAGCCGCATGAGGCCAGCTACGCCGACAACCTTCGATTCTTCACCGACGTGGTGACGCTTCTGGAGAACTGCTCCGAGAGGGCCCGTTGGCTTGTTGAAGAGAGGGGCCGAGCCTTGCTCAGCCGCGCCTTCTCCTGTGTCTTCAGCTATCTGCAGGGAAGGGACCCCCACTTCGACTTCGACGCCGCCATCGCACCCGTGCCCATAGCCCCCCTGGGTGACCTGGCGCAATGGGTGGAGAACAACGTGGATGCCCTCGCCAGGGCCTTTGCGTCTGATGATGACGGCGTGATCGTGGCCGCTGATGAAGGCGGCGTTGTGGACGAGCCTGGCGCTGATGGAGATGCCGGCGGTGGCGACGACGATGTCAGCGACGCCAGTGACGCTTCCGAGGATGCCCCAGGTGACGCGGTGAGTGATATGTCCGACCGACCGTATGTCACTGCTGCTTATCCTGCACGAAGAAGACTCGGGCTCGGCCCTGAAGAATGTAAGAGCATTTTGGGAGGGGAGGCCCCTCATGTAAAGATACGTGATCAGTACCCTGGTAAACATAATGTTGCGTGTGAGCTTAGCCGCTAGCCTGGTGATGGCTGAGCTGATTCGTTTACCTTTCGACCCTGATGAGTCCTGAGCGGGCCTGCGAGGGGCCACTATGCCTCGGGTGTCTTCTGATTAACCTGTTGATCCCGCGGTGAGAACCTCCGGAGAGGGTGTGACGACAGCGGTCCCGGCTGTAGACGTGCCTGACCCGGCCCGGCTCGCGAGGGGCTCGCGAGGGGGGGGGGGCAGCTGACGCTAGGGACATAAAGCCGAAACCAGAACACGAGAGATTGCTCGAACGAGACTAAACACCCCTCCCCCAAACGCATGCAAGTCTTGAACTCGAATCCAACTTAAATCCAAACCCAAGAAACTCATCAACAAGGAAGAAGCAAAAAGCAAAAGGCCGTGTCCGGCACCTAGTCTAGTCTTCGACGTCTTCTCACCAGCACGGAGCTAAGTGCTGCCACTGGGCGTGGGCGGGAGCCCCCGAGGCCCGGGGGCGGCTCTCCAGAGACTCCGGGGCGTGTACAACCCCACTCGTTATTACGTGAGAGTGTCATGGGCGGCGAGCTTCACATGCACTGGGCCTTCTTCACAGGTACCGGCCTTGCTTCATATCGCCAGACAAGGGCCCCGCCTTGCGCCTCACTCTGCTGCCATTGACAGCGACCGGAAACCAAGGACGACGCCAATGGGGTAGAGCGGTTGCAGCAGTTCGCCCAGCGACCACGGGTCCTCTGCCGGGGCAGGCCACAGGGGCACCTCCCGGCAGAGGGCCTACCTCTTGAGGCGCCTTGCTCGACAGCCCGCCCTGAGGCGAACCTGGATCTCGGCCCCTCTCCGCAGCCCCTGCGCCCTCCTCTGAGGATAGGAGGCTGCAACATTGGGGCAACCATCTGCTGCAGCGACCTGCCTCCTGCGACCCATGGTTAGCATAAGCTTGCTCTGAGGATGAGTGGTACCCAATAGTTCTTTGCTGCCGGTGCGGTTATCGAGGCTCTCTTGGGGTTCCTGAAAGAGCTCAGCTTCTGGCGCCTCCTCGTCCCAGCCTGGCCCGAGGAATGAGCCATGATCTTCTTCCAGTGCGTGCCCTTGATCCACCATGCGGGGCACATAAGCTTCCGGGGCCACCGCCTCGCGGGCCTCGCCGTAGCGCCCCGCATGCCACACAGTCTGGCTTGGAGCGTCGTCTTGGGGGTGATGGCGTGGAGGTTCGCCGAAGCCAAAGGCCGCAGCGTGCACCCCTTTGTCGG
The DNA here is from genome assembly GCA_021605205.1 of Aegilops longissima. Lineage (NCBI taxonomy): Eukaryota > Viridiplantae > Streptophyta > Magnoliopsida > Poales > Poaceae > Aegilops > Aegilops longissima. Next base: position 339,445,671 of record CM038682.1, read on the forward strand.
CCTGAGAAGGAGCCGGTGCGACTTGTTGCTCGGTGTTGACGGAGGTGTTGGCGCTGGACAGGCCCTGGAGCCCGCTTGAAGTCGCGTGAGCGCGCATAGTGCCGCCATACGGCCTGCCCTGGATCTGGGGCGGCAGCTGGACGCAGAAAGGGGGTGCTCCTCAGGCGGCGGCGTCCAGGAGCTCGGCTACTCACTCCAACAACACGTCGTGGCCGCCCTCCAGCAACCGACACCGTAGCAGCTCGCGGGCCACCGTGAGCGAGGCCCTGGAGTTTGCCTGCTCCTGTCGGTTGTACGGCGCTGTAGCCGCGGCGTGGTTTGAGGCCCTTGCTGCGGCCTGCACCTGCCATGGTGTGAGGGCAGGCGGCGTCTGGCCGCGTCGCCCGCGCCCCGCAGCGCCCTGCGGAGCTCGAGCTGCCTAAGGCACAAGGTTGAGGTCGCCCTGAACCGGCGACACGGCATGGGCGGGCCACGCCGCCCAACAGTCGGCGTTGGCAGCCGGGTCGCTTGACATCTGAACGGCGAGGCGACGGAACGCGATGCGGAAGAAGAAGGATCCCGGTGCACCCCTACCTGGTGCGCCAAATGTCTGATTTCGGGTTCCGACAGAACCTTAAGGTTCGAACACTGGGGTGCACGCGGAGATCTCTCCCCTACCGATCTACGTCCGATCCCCGCGAGCGATCTATGCTGGAAACGATGAACAACACAAGGACACGAGATTTATACTGGTTCGGGCCACCGTTGTGGTGTAATACCCTACTCCAGTGTGTGCTGTGGTGGATTGCCTCAGGGGCTGATGATGAATAGTACAAGGGAAGAATAGCCTCGCGAGAGGTGTTCTTGAGCTGGTGCGGGTGTTCTACTTGGTCTCTCTCCCCCTTTTTCTAGATCACCCCCCCTACTCTGTGGTGGCTAGCTCTATTTATAGAGGCCCTGGGCCTCTCCCCAAATAATGAGCGGGAGGGCGCCAACAATTGGCCATTTTGAAAGGGAACATCTAGTACAAGTTATCCTGACCAAAGGTGGTCTTCGGCTGCCAAAAGCACTGGTGATGACGCCGTCTTGGGCTCCACGGTGACCTCCATCCTGCCGTACGGCCGGTCTTGGTCTCGTTGCACCGGAATGGTAACCTTTGCCCTATGCCTTGCCATGTGCTTGCCCCCTTTGCACCAAAAGGGAAACAAGGACACTGCGCAGGCCGGCGCCCGCCTGGCGCCCGCCTGGTCTCGATCGTCATGGCTTGCGTCACAGGCTCCTCACGAGGTACCCCTGCCTTGATCTCTCCGCCTCCTCGCGAGCCTGCCTGATGAGGCCGCTCCTGAGGAAGCTTCCTGTCGTCCGCCCCTCGAGGCTTGGCCTCTCGCGAGGGTCTTGAGCTTGAGCTGATGAAGATTGGCCGCGCTGGGCCCCCACTTGAGCCACGCCCAGGGCCGCGGGCGAGCAAGTCTGGGACCCCATTCCCGAGGCGCCCGACGGTGTGTGTGTGTGTGTGTGTGTGTGTGTGTGTGTGTGTGTGTGTGTGTGTGTGTGTTTAACAGCATGTGTGTGTTAGAGAGAGCGACAGGTCGACCTACTCCTACAGAGAGATGTTGTGTAGTGTACGATTTTAGCCGCGAGAGTCGGTGCATCCTCTCGTTTCTGGGCGTGTCCGGTAGGGACATGCGGACAGCTGCCACGCCCACTCGTGACTTGCCTGGCCCACTCAAAGCCCCTCCATCGCCCGCGTGCGCTTCCCTCCCGGAACGGTCAGCGCCGCTCCAAAGAATCGGTGCCGCATTCATACATGGGCAGAAGGGACGCGACCTCTCACTGGCGCAACAGTGATGGTTGCTTCGTCCGTCCAACTTCTTTGTGGGTCTATGTGATTTGTGGCTCATTGGTCTTTATTCGAGGTGGTAGGACTGCTGGATGTCCCACGCCGTGAAAGGAGGTATACTACTACTATATTACAATTTTCTCCATTCTTACAGATGGAGGCGTGCAAGAAGCGGTGAAAACACGAGCTCGGTGATTACATGGCCCACCTCACACTATCACCGTGCAACACCTAACTCTTTACATAGTACTCCTCCATTCCTAAATATTACTAGATGAGTCCCAGCGTTGGCGAGAACAGCGTATATCTCTCTGCATAAAATTATCAATTTCATAGAACTAAAAAAACTCTATAATCGCATGACAAATGTGGTAGCCAAACTAAATAAACTCCCATCATCATTTAGATCATCCCACGTAAGGAAAAAATATCAGCCAACTCCTCTTGCATAATGGGATTATATTTTCTTTTTGACATGTTAATGGGACTTAAAAGCTCACTTACATGCATGTTACTGGTGCATGCTTGCATGCAGACATGTTGATGTGATTTAAAACCCACTCACATGCATGTGCCACGGTATTTCTGCATGCTTGCATGTGTCTTAGTGCGGAGCCTCTCAACCTCTAGATCAGACGGCTATTATGGACTGATTTACTTCATCTAACGGCTACATCAATTTTGATGATGTGGCTCAAGGAGAGGATAGAGAATTCCTAGTAGTGGGGTCTAGCTATTACTAGTAGATAAGTCTTTGTAGAGATTCCACTACATACGGAACAAAATGAATGAACCTACACTTAAAATGCATCTATATACATCCGCATGTGGTTCATGGTGAAATCTCTACAAAGACTTATATTTAGGAATGGAGGAAGTACTAGTATAGTACGTACTGTAATTTATCAGTGAGATAAATTTGTACAATGCTATGAAGCTTCCAGCTTCTGTTACATGTATCTTGCGTCCAAGGTTGTCCGTTGCAACATTTCATCAAATACAAAGGAGACTAACATGCATGCTATTGCATCTCAATGATTGACTGATCATAGCAAATATGTACTCCCTCCGTTCCAAAATAAGTGTCTCAACTTTGTGCAAACTTTAGTACAAATTTGTACTACTACTAAAGTTGACACTTATTTTGGAGCAGAGGCAGCTAAAGAAAAAAACGATCCATGCAGTCCCTAGCCCTTGAACCGTGAACCTGACCAGGCTTCAATTTCTTCGGGCAACGTTCGAGCTTCCTAATAAATGAAGTTTGCAACCTTTTGACCATCGGATCATTTTGTGCAGTTTCACCAAAATCGAGATGAGCATCCACTGTGGCAAAGAAATTGAACAAGCATGATTAGAATAAGATTCTGGGACTAGTTGATGAGACATAAACTCATCACAAATACGAAGCACGTAGAAGCAGTAGAGGTATGTGCGGGGCAAAGAAGTAGAGAAATATCCACAAGGAGTGATGTGGGCAGCTGGAGCGATGGTGCAAGCCGGCTGTAAAGGGAGTTGTACCCGAGGGGCGTAGATCAACCTTGAGGAGGCGGCGGAGGCGGCAACTGCCCACGTCATGGCAGTGAGCAAGGGACGAAGGCAACCTCACGGCTTTGTGAGAGAGAACGGCGGGACCCCTGATCGGGGACGTCTTGACGGTGGGTTTTCACCGTCGGCGGCGGCCACTGCATCTACACTAAGCATCCACCCTTCCTCAAGCGGGCGTGATCCGCCGGGATGTTAGAGATGTGGCCACAATCGTTTTGTGCGAGAGAGTGTGAAGAGCAACCCACAAGCAACCGTGTAGGCTGGCCCGTCCTGACTATGTATATAGTGGAGCGGTTTCCTTTTCTCTCCAATATGAACCTATCATATTGCGTACGTGCCACTGAAGAAAAAAAACTTCATTTATAAAATGACACGACACCTACTACTCGTTCTCCTATAACCTTGCGCTTGGCATCTCCAAAATATTGACCTTGCGATTGGCTCTTCGCCACTTCGGGAAGTCGAGCAATAATGGTAGTGCAGTATATATCGTTCTGGCTGTACGAGACCGAATGAATTGCTGCACATCCACCACGTGGGCGAGGGTCGAGGGGCGAGGGAGAGTGCTACATACGGAGCAAAATGAGTGAATCTACACTCTAAAATATGTCTATATACATCAGTGTTTGGAGTATGTACTAGTAGTTCATATTGAAATCTACTAAAGGACATATATATTCCAAACAATATGATATAATCTCTATAACCAAGGTAGTAGGGACGAGGAGTAAACGGAGGGAGTAGTAAATTTTTCTCCTCGTCCTGCGAGCCACCACGCGCATGGGCGAGGGAGCGGGCGTAAGGCATAGTAAGCAAGCTTCACCTCATCCTGCGAGCCACCGCGCCCATGGGCGAGGGAGACGCCGTACTAAGCAAGCTTCTCCTTGTTCTGCGAGTTGACGGGAGACATCAAAAGTACTCCAGTGTATAGAGCCTTGCCTCTAAGGTAGGCCCCACATGGTTTGCCTCTTTTTTTAACATAACACGTCAAGTCGCAATTTGTTTGTTCACCCGTGGTAGACGATCCTCCCTCCACCAAGTGGACAACCAGTACACGTGCCAAATTACCACGTGGGCTGCCTTTTTAAATGCAGAAATGAGCTCCTTGTGTGTACCCTTGGTGTGGTTGGGAAAGAGCACGGAGTGCGTGCGTCGTGCATGCACCTCTTCTCTTCGTGCACATCCCCCACCTACGTGGGTGTGTGTGAGAGATACAAACAGCGTTCATGAGTGTTTTTTTTTTTGGGGGGGGGGGGGGGTGGGGGTTGATTTCGTGAATTATTTGTGGGAATATGTGTGATGACATCTCAAACAAAATTTTGCATGCAATGTGTGTGAAATGGAGGCCTATCCATATCATACATAGAGGTCGGGCAATCCACGAGAAGAGAGGAGGGTCATAGCTATCGATAGAGTCGAAGAGAGGATCAAGTGGGTGGGTGCAAGATCGATGAAGAGAGCCATCGAAATTGTGTGTGTGTACAAGTCAAAGATATAGGGTGACTGGCCCACTAGGAGCGTTAGAGGGCACATGTCAAGTTTGTGTGTGGCAGGGAGACATGACTAGGCGCTCGATGTATTGGTGTGTGTGGGGGGGGGTGGGGGAGGGGTGGCAGAGGCCTAACTATAGAGGTAGAACGACTTCGTATATGTGTTGAGAAGGAGAGACCTAGCTATGTCTTGAGGGAGATCGGTCGACATCCATACATAACTGAAGGACGGGAAATATGATGGGACAAAGAGAGAGAGAGAGAGAGAGAGAGAGAGAGAGAGAGAGGGAGGAGAGGGAGGGAGAGGGTAGAGTGCTGGATGGTGATGGAGTTGCTTCTCGAAGATGGTGGGAGAGGCCTACTAGACAAAATGAGGGTGGAACTACAATGTTATCAATAAGAGTGGGGATGTGTTTACGTGTGTGCACTGCGTGATAGATCTGTCGGACGCATCCATGGATGATGAAGGGGAACCATGTGTTTGGTAAGCAAACCTAACTAGATCGGTAGATCAATTGTTGTTTGTCGGAGGAAGGAGAGACACAACTAATGAGGTAGATCGATTGGCGTGTGGGTAAAATGAGTTATAAGGACCTAGCTAGCTATATGTATAGCGAGAGATCGGTTGGTGTCGTCCATTTGTTAGAGGCAAATAAGGCCCAACGAGGCGGATAGACAGAGAGAATGGAGCTAGGAGGTGGTGCGAGAGGCCCAACTACTAGCTAGATAGGGGAGGAGTGTGCGGTTGTGAGATCGATGAAAAGAGGGGCAGAGTTTACGTGTGTCGACCGTATAAGAGACACGAGGCAAGGACACATAAAGGAGGAGATTGAAGGTGTGTGTGTATGTTGTAGGCAGGCATCATTTGGAGAGGTTTATCGATCGGTGTGTGTCGGAAAGGAGTTGTGGAGACTCTAGGAGAATGACCTAAAGAAAAAAATGAATGTGCCGGTGGATAGAATGCCGAGGGAGGGGAGGCGAGGAGGGCGTGTGCATGCACGAGAGAAAGTTAGTGGTAGCTACAAAGGTTAGAGGATTGTGTGGGTGTAAGAGACTAACAAAGATCATAATTTGATAGGAAAGCGGATTCATATATTTGAATAGGAGATCATAGTGTTTTAAACATTGCATGCATGAATATAGCGGTGATACGTGTTGTGCACATGTTATACCATAATGTGATAATGCATGGCGTTTGCAACTCACAGACTAAATGCCGAACAATCTAAACCATACTATACATCAAACAATCTCACATTTTATTTGAATTTGTGATAATGTGTGGCGTTTGCAGCTTACAACTAAATATCGAACAATCTAAACAATACTATATATCAAACATTCTCACATTTTATTTGAATTTGTGGTAATGTGTGGTGTTTGCAACTCACATCTAAATACTTGTAGGCGTAAGGGGCGGGGCACCATACATAATGTGATAAACACATTATACATATGAGACATGGTTTAGATTATGAAGATCTAGCTAGAGCTAGAAATGTAATGTGATTTGAAATCAAAATAAAGTGGATTCAAAAATCTAGTTCGAGTTCATATAGTACACATAGTTCATATGTAACTCGAGACTAATCATGTGGTGTGCTGTGAAGATAATACACAAGCGATGGTTTAACTTGACAATAATGATGATTGTAGATCTTATTAAAACAGAGAAATGAATTCAAATGCTTTGACTTCACAACAATCATTCTGTAGATCTTATTCAAATAGAGAAGCGAATTCAAATTTAGTTCATATTGAAGCGGTAGTATATCGTTTGGAATGCACTAAAGCGTTCATTTGAGTAGTAGGTTGCATGCATTATACACGAGCGAAATATTTTAATTGAACATAACATGAATTCAAAGTTTTGAATGACATTTGTAGTGCACATTGATTTGGTACATTACGTTAGGCTTGTCCGAAATTTCAACCAGCGCCTTGTTAGCCGAAATATTTAAGATATATCTTTGTCTTGTTGTGCTCCGACAACTCCTCCATCTCAACCCGTGCCTTGCTATTCGAAATTACAACGCGAAAACTCCCACCTCTGTGAAATCCCGACACGCAAAATGCCCGTGGTACCCTGAACCGAAAGAACCGCCTCAAATCGGTGGGGTACTTTCGTAATTACCCCAAATTTTGACAAGCGCGTCTCTAAGCCATGGTTCCCCACTGCCATCCCATCCGCCCACCCATTCATACACCGAGGCCGCGAAAACCCGCGCGAAACCCCACACCCTGCTTAGTCCGCCACCCAGCCGGAGGCTCCACCCAGACCATCCCTCATCCACCATACGATGAGGATCCGTCGTCGATCTCATCGCCCCTTGGTTCAGCCACCCGTCCTCCACCTCCAAGGAGCTGCCCGGCGTTCCCCGTCTCTTCGCGCCACCTCCATTCCCACACCGCCGTCTTCACCGCACCACCGAAGAGCATCATCATCACCGTTTCCTCGGATGAAGATGCGTCCTAATCGGCGCCACCAAAGAGGTTGTACACTAATCGCGCATTTTCTTCTTGATTCGATCTCACGGTGCTGCGGGCTCGGTCCCGATCCGACACGGCGCGGCTCCATCCACGGCGGCGTCGCCGCCACTTCCTCCACGGCGTCGCTCCTCGGCGGCGACGCCCACATCGAGAGGACCTGCTGCTGCTTTAGCTTCGCTTCGCTGCTGCTCGCTCTTGCTCTCGGTCCCCGCCTGGTCGCTCTTGCTATTGCTCTTGCTTGCGCTGCTGCTCTCTCTCTTGTTCTTGCTTGCGATGCTGCTCCGATTGCTACACTTGATCGAATGAATCGACTTTTGGGTCGATCGATTTTCAGGGGTGTGGGGGCTCGCTGGGTGAAGGAAGAACCAGCTGCAGCGGGAGGGGGCTTCCGGAGAGGTACCCACTATCTATCTTAGGGTCTCGGATGGGGGCGGTGGTCGCCGGCGGTGGCGGGGCGTTGGCGGGGCGGTGGCGTGGGATCGCTGGAGAAAAAGCTCGGCACGGGGGGGCCTAGAGGGATGGCCGGGGCGGTGTCGGACCGGCGGTGGGGAGTGTTTTAGGGGCGGGCAGGGTGGCGCGCCGCCGGCCGTGGGCGGCGAGGGGCTGCTGTTTTGTCGGCTCAGGGGGGTGGAGGTTGAAGATGAACCGCAGGCCCTTGATTTCATATCCAACGGCTGCAAAATCGACTGACCAGAGATGAAAAAGTCAGTCGACCGATGTGTAGCCTCACCTTGCTAGTGCGTTCAGTTTCGATAGCAAAATTCAGTTTCGACAGCAAAATTCAGTTTCGACAGTTAAGTTTAGTTTTGACAGTTAAGTTCAGTTTTGACAGTTAAGTTCAGAGATGAGCGGCTGATGTATTTTACATCTAGCACTTTGTGGTTATGTATTTTACGCCATGTATTGGAGATACTATTATAATTCCACTCAGGTTAACGTTGTTCGTTGTCTCTCTTGTCCTGCTTCAGCCTCGGCGTCGTACAACTCACCGGAGCTGCTCCAACGACGAAACCCTCCATCACGGCGGAGAAGTACCTCGGGCTCCATCTCCAGACGCCTAAGATCTTCTTCCCCTCCTCCAACAGCAAAGTCAGTCGGAGCATACTCATCGGCCAACCCAATCACACTGAGATCGACATGGCTTCGCCGAAGAGGTTGTACACTTGTTGCGTCTCTTTTTTACTCTGCATGTTATATATATTGTCCACTAAGCACACGATTTGTTCCTTTAGTGTCTCCTTGAAAGAAAAAACGTAGGAATTTTAATTTTCACTTCTCCTCCTTTTCAAATTCCTATTCATGAAGCACAATACTAAGAGATAGTAGCATAATAGCATTATAACCGTAAATTTTCTTGTGGTTTGACTTAATCTCACCATGCTTCTTTGCATCATGTGATCTTCCAATTGTTGTGAATCAAACACCCAGATTGGCAGAAATCCTGTGTTTTTAAATTCTCTGTTTTGCACATGCATTCCTATCCTATTCCTGTCTATTTCCTATCCCTGCATTGTTGGAATCCTCCAATTCAAACGAGCCCTTACAGAATTACTTCTCTTATAGATAGTTGTCAGAGAAAACCTTGTGTGGTTTGTCCCGCTCCTGCTGCGCCGTCGTCCACCCCAGCTCAGTTGCTCCAACGACATAAGGGTCCCAGACAAAGAGGATCCGCCTCAGATGTCTTCGCCGCCTCAGATCTTCTTCCCCGCCGTTGGCAGCCATGAAAATTGCATTACCATCATCAACCAAGCAGATGACCTCGAGGACTACACGGGTCCGCAAGAGAGGTCGCACTCTTTCGTGTCTTCTTATGTTATGCATCGCTTAATATTACATGCTACTTTATCGTCCTGATCACCGATTAGACTCTGAGTCAGCTACAAACTAATGGTCAAACTTGAGTTTTTAAATGGTTGTGGGGTACATATCGGGGCCGCTATCAATAGTATCTATCTGCTATCTAGTTGATCTCCGGTGTCTACTATGAATTTCATGTTGGGTGGAAACAAACAAAGAAGAAGCCATTATCTGTATTTTTTAGCTGAAGCCATTATCTGCATGCTATTATTGGTTTTGGGTCTATCCACAGGTTTCTACCATCACTCTGGATTTCTACATGCACTCCTTACATAATCTCACTATGTTTTATTCCTATGCATGACAGTTATTGTAAACAATGGAACTGAATATGTAGAGCAAAAGAGACGAGCCTTGCGTGGCAATAAATTTCATGCGACGCCGCTCCATGGTAGGCGCAAAGGCAGCCCCCTCCACGCATTTTGGATTGTAATCGAGAGGAAGATATCTGTTCGAGGGGATTAGGAAGGAGAAGACAACTCCTATTTACCCCCGAGGTCTTCGCTCTAACTTGGCATCTTGATGTTGGTTATATCATGCATATGGTGTCTTGCATTGCTTACTTTATACATCAAATATGTCATCTCGCTTAGTTTAGACATCCTTTGTGTGAATGCCATCATTTAGTTTATTCATCGCTTATGTGAATTATGCAACGCCATCTTGTTTAGCCGCATCATATATGTGAATTTTGCAATGCCATCCCGCTTAGCCACCATCTTATATGTAAATTATATCAGGCCATCCTTTTTTGTTACATATTACATTTGTCAACAATGTTAGTACATTCAAGCGCTCTTCGTGTGCATCAGCCATTTGACACGGTGATGGCAAATTCGAGTGAAAACAAGGTCTTGAGCAGACTATGCTATCTCGACGAAGCGCATATCTTGCTGGTTACGGATAGCTCCTCGGAGGAGGATTAGAGACAGATGACCAGTCCTATCCCCGAGGTGTATGCTCTAACTTGGTAGGGTTATGTTGCTCATATCGTGCGTATGGTGTCTCGCATTGCTATGTCATTTGATTAGTTTAGACATGCTTTGTGTGAATGCCACCTGTTCAAAGTCTAACTACCATATATGTGAATTATGCATTGCCATCTTGTTGCAAAACATTATATATGTAAATTATACAATGCTATCTTGTTGCAAATGCATTATATATGTGAATTATGCAATGCCATGTTGTTTAGCCAATCATCATGTATGTGAATTATATCATGATATCATTTTTTTCTATTGCGTGTTCCATTTGTCGACAACGTTTGTATATTCAACTACTCTTCCTGTGCATCAGCCATTTGAAGCGGTGATGGAAGTATCTGGTGTGAAAACAAGGTATTCAGAGCGAGATAATGCTACTATTTGAAGCGAGACATCTTGTTGGTTCAGAGAGCTCCTCGGAGGAGGAATCGAGACCGATGACCAGTCCTATTTCCCCGAGGTCTATGCTCAAACTTGGCAGGGTTATATTACCCATGTCATGCATGTTGTCTTGCATTGCTTAGTTTTTACATCATATATGGATTGCCATCTGCTTACTTGCTTACTATATAAATCATATATTTGAATTATATCATGCCATCATGTTTACATAGTACATACACATCATCTTTCTGAATTATGGCATGGCAACCGATTTAATAAATACATCATATAGTTATATCATCTCATCCTGTTTAGTGTTTACAATCATCATATTTTGAATTATGGCATTCTATCCGTGAATGTATGTGAATTATGGCATGCCAACCTATTTAATAAACACATTATATAGTTATGTCATGTCATCCTGTTTACATAGTCACACATTTTGAACTATTTCTTTCCATCTTTTTTAGTTAGCCATCATAATGTGAAATTGTGTCATGCTATCCTGTTTAGTTAGCCATCATATATGTGAAATTGTGTCATGCTATCCTGTTTGGTTAGACAACATAAATATGAATTATTTCATGCCCTCTTTTATTCCCCACTATCCATTGCACCTGTCTATCATACAATGTCTATACTTTCAATTACTTTTCTTGTTTATCAGCCATTTGAATTGGAGAGCATGATGGCAGTATCTAAGGGAGTAACAACACGGTCTTCAGAAAAGATAGTGCTACCAGTTGATGCAGATAGAACCACGGTTGTACTTGCCCAAGGACCAGATCCACCACATATAACCCAGACTCTCGCAGATTGTACCCCTACCAAGTTGGACAGAGAACCAGCTACACCCCTTCTAACCCCAACCCCGGTAGATAGTAACCCAGTTCCAGTTGACACAACACCGTCTCCACCACAGAGCACCCAAACACGAGCAGTTAGTAAGGGAACTGCAGTGTCCAAAGCACGAAGACCACCACTCCGAATCCCAACTCAACGCTTAAAGGAGAAGAAGATTTGTTCTCAGGTCAGGTTCTGTAGCCATGGTTCATATTCCTTTGCTCTTGCATGACTGTATTTACTCATACCAACTATTTTCAATTTTGAAGGATGGAATTGAAACTCCAGTGGCACAACAGGTATGTTTTAAACCTGTTTCTTTAACTGGTTTGCTGTTGTAACCTGCTCTATGTTGATTTCAGTTTCAGTTGAATAAACAGCTATGTTCTCATGTCATGCACATTACAAGTGTTGTTATTGCTCTATAGTTACCCATACTTATATTCTGTCTATTCTGCTTTGTCTTGAACAAATATTATTTGAACTGTGTCTCTATCTTTATTTGGCAACAAAAACTATAATGATATAGACCATAAAGTGACCATGGTACATAGATATATGTTTGTTTCATGCTGTTATCCTGTCCACTTTACTACTGAACTCATTTACCAAAATGAGTTTCATATACAACATGGTAAACATGTGATGTGTCTGCTTGTTTCTCTTTTAGAATGCGGGCAAAATATTGGAGAACAATACCTTGTTATCCAATGGTAAAGGAAGTAATGCAGATAAGGTTCAAGATAGTGAGACATCCCTGTTGGTCTCCAAGAAAGCTAATAAAAACTATCTTGACGACAGTGAGGGAACCCAAAAGTCCTGTCTTGATGTAGTGTTCGAGTTATCGCCACTCTCGCTGGCACAAGCTCTTGAACTCGCTGCCTCGAATCAGTTCGTCTTCTTGAGTCTCAACTTCAAGTTGAAAGACATCGATCGGATGTGCGACAGAAGTCAAGGACCGAGGAAGTCCCCGCAGAATTCAGATGCATATTTTCTGGTGTAACAGCAAGCGCTCGAGGATTTAAGCGCCAAACAAGAGAAAGTTAATAAGCTTGCTAAGCATCTTGCTAGCAATATGGGTACCCAGGATATTGTTTCTTGAGATCTTCTGAAGTGGTTTCAGTTCTGGATTTGCTTTGCTGCGGCGTTTATTTGCGCTGGTCGCCAACTTTGACAACCAGTGTATATGATATGCTGCTTTGTTCCCTATATTTGCACTAGTGGCGAACTTTGATGCCCAGTGGATGTAATATGTGTAATAGCCGTGATAGCCTAGCATTAGTTGCTTGCTTAATTATTTCCTTGTTGTCTTGTTTATTTGTTTGCTTGTAGTCATTGCAGTTCTTTTTCCGCGGTTAGCTAGTGGCTGCAATAACCTATTTCTAGGCCACAATAACCATGGGCTAGTATTTACTATAGTGACACTGGGCCTCCTACTGGTCGTAGAAACAGTGGGCCTTCTACGGGCCGTAGAAACAATGGGCCTTCTATGGGCCGTAGAAACAATGGGCCTTCTGCAGGCCGTATTATCAATGGGCCTTATACGGGCCGTATGATCGATTGGCCAAACATGGGCCAAACAGACCGCATTATGGCCATAAACGGGCTAGAGTTGGAATCATCCGTTCATGGGCCCCATAACGGGCCAGCTTTAATAGGCCGTATTTGATGACGCTATGAAAACGGCCCAACGTATTAACGGACCACAAACGGGCCGACTGTAACCACAGGCTGAATTTGGCCCACAAGCAGAAAATGATAGTAACGGGCCGTAAGTAAACGAATGCTGGAAATGAGCCCAAGAATAAATGGGCTCTGAGAAGGCCGAAAGATAACATGGGCTGGAAACGGCCCAACGAATAACGGGCCGTTAATGGGTATAAAGTGATACATCGTTCATTACGGGCCGCCACCACGGGCCGTTAGTGGGTATAAAGTGATACATCGTTCATTACGGGCCGTTTCACCATGGGTCGTTAATAGGCCAAGAGTTACATAGGACCTCATATGGGCCGAAGACGGCATGGGCCATACATGGGCCGGCGAAAACGGGCCGAATCATATTGATGGCCCAGATGACGCCATCGGGCCTAATTAGAATAGGGCGAATGGGCCTTGGGTTAGCAGGCTGTAAATGGGCTATATGCTAACATGCCGTTAACAAAGCTTTCCATGGGCCGGCCCGCCACCTTTTGACCAAGTCAAACGGGTCGGCCTTTTCACAGAATGGGCCTTTGTTGGGTCGTACACGCAGTTTCCTCCAGCCAATGATGATTTTACACGTGGAAAATCCCCATTGGTCGTGGCTGTTAACGAGTTATCGGATCCAAAACCCGACCCGATAGCTTAACGGCGTTCGCTACGGTGGATGCCACGGTCGGTCACCCTTGATGAAAGCACTTCGCGGACGCGCGATTTATCGTCATGGAAGTGGACACTTCGTGATGATAATTTTGGTAATGTCATGGAACACTTCACGACAAAGACATGTATGACTATCTTGATTACATCATAAATTTGTCATGGATGTACATGCATGACAAAAACGCGACCTCATCGTGGACAAACACGTATCATCACGGAAGTGTATTTTTTTGTAGTGCATGCTCTGCACTGGCCGTCGACACTGCCAAGGAGTGGCTATGCCCGTGCACAAGCAGAAGCACTACGCTCCGCGCTGGTGATAAACAACTGAGGGCGGCCTCACGGCAGTACCAACCTCAAGGATCCCCAGAGCTCAGTGTCCGGCCTCACCACAATGCCTCCCCTCGGGAGAGCCGCGCGAGGGGGTTGGGCACGCGGGCCGCGCTCGGGTCACGCCCAAGCGTACGCCACCCAACCAGGTCCCTCGGACCTGGTCGTCGCACGCGTCTCGGTGAGGACAAAGGTAAGGAGGTTGTTTGCACGTCAAGGGGGACTCCTGAGCATCGCGACTTAGGAGCCTAACTGGTCACGTAGCCCCTCACTCCTTGGTCCGTCCTGGTCTCCGGTCGGCCCAACAACGGTTGAGGTATGCGCGGGGCCGTGCTCTGCCGACGTAGAACATTAACCTATCCTCGCGTCTCCTTCCTATAAGATGTTTGCGTGTCAAGGGGGAATCCTGAGCATCACGACTCAGGAGCCTAACTGGTCACGTAGCCCCTCACTCCTTGGTCCGTCCTGGTCTCCGGTCGGCCCAACGGCGGTCGAGCTATTGCTACCTCTTGAGCTTGCGTTGGTTTTCCCCAAAGAGGAGAGGATGATGCAGCAGAGTAGCTAAGTATTTCAGTTTTTGAGAACCAAGGTATCAATCCAGTAGGAGGCCACGCGCAAGTCCCTCGTACCTACACAACACAAAGAGCTCAACGCAACCAACGCGATTAGGGGTTGTCAATCCCTTCACGGTCACTTACGAAAGTGAGATCTGATAGATAATATTTTTGGTATTTTTGGTATAAAGATACAAAGTAAAAGTAAAATTCAAAGTAAAAAGTAAAGCAAGATTAAAGTGATGGAGATTGATATGATGAGAATAGACCCGGGGGCCATAGGTTTCACTAGTGGATTCTCTCAAGAGCATAAGTATTCTACGGTGGGTGAACAAATTACTGTTGAGCAATTGACAGAATCGAGCATAGTTATGAGAATATCTAGGCATGATCATGTATATAGGCATCACGTCCGTGACAAGTAGATCGAAACGATTCTGCATCTACTACTATTACTCCACTCATCGACCGCTATCCAGCATGCATCTAGAGTATTAAGTTAAAACAGAGTAACGCTTTAAGCAAGATGACATGATGTAGAGAGATAAATTCATGCAATATGAAATAAACCCTATCTTGTTATCCTCGATGGCAATGATACAATACGTGCCTTGCTGCCCCTTCTATCACTGGGAAAGGACACCGCAAGATCGAACCCAAAGCTAAGCACTTATCCCATGGCAAGAACTACCAATCTAGTTAGCCAAACCAAACGGATAATTCAAAGAGACTTGCAAAGATAACCAATCATACATAAAAGAATTCAGAGAAGATTCAAATATTGTTCATAGATAGACTTGACCATAAACCCACAATTCATCGGTCTCAACAAACACACTGCAAAAAGAAGAAGATTACATCGAATAGATCTCCACAAGAGAGGGGGAGAACATTGTATTGAGATCCAGAAAGAGAGAAGAAGCCATCTAGCTAATAACTATGGACCCGAAGGTCTGAGGTAAACTACTCACACTTCATCGGAGGGGCTATGATGATGTAGAAGCCCTCGTGATGACGGCCCTCTCCGCGGAGCTCGGAACAGGCCCCAAGATGGGATCTCGTGGATACAGAAAGTTGCGGCGGTGGAATTAGGTTTTTGGCTCCTGTTCTGATCGTTTGGGGGTACGTGGATATATATAGGAGGAACAAGTACGTCGGTGGAGCTTCGTGGGGCCCACGAGGCAGGGGGGCGCGCCCTAGGGGGGGCGCCCCCACCCTCGTGACCGCCTCTCCGATGCCTTGGCGTAGGGTCCAAGTCTCCTGGGTCTTACCCGATGAGAAAATCACATTCCAAAAAGGATTTTTCTGTTTGTACTCCGTTTGATATTCCGTTTCTTCGAAACACTAAAATAGGCAAAAAAAAATAGCAATTCTGGGCTGGGCCTCCGGTTAGTAGGTTTAGTCCCAAAAATAATATAAAAGTGGAAAATAAAGCCCAATATAGTCCAAAACAGTAGATAATATAGCATGGAACAATCAAAAATTATAGATACGTTGGAGACGTATCAGGTATGCGCGGGGCTGGGCTCTGCCGACGCAGAACACAAAGCAAATAGGAAGAAAACCGCAAAATCTCAAAGCAAATATTACAAGACATATTGTTCTCACAATATCAAACGCAAGTTTAACGCCTCCACGAGGCATGGTGCATGTCACAGGAATAAAACAGGAAAGGAGCCGCAGGTCATCCTTGAACACCATCGACGCCCGTAAGAAGCACTCCCCCCTTGATGGCGTCGCCTTCGTCTGGGCCGCCGGCCGGAGCTGCGGGAGTGGCGGCGCCTTCGGTCGAAGGCGTGGAAGTGAAGCCGCGGAACTTCCTCAGCAGGGCCTCCACCTGACCTTTCACGGCTGCGGCAGCAGCCATGCAGTGTTCATCAGCTACAGGCTCCAGCAGCTCGTCAAGACGAGCGCCGGGGTCACGAAGGTGCAGGTGGCTGAAGACACGCGTCAGCGCGGCTGAAGAAAGAACGCGAGCCTCTGCCTCCGCCATGGGGCCGATACCCTCCACGTCTTCCTCGAGTGCCTTCACCAAGAAGGGAAGCAGCTGAGCAGGGCCATCCTTGTCGGTGGTCAGCGACCTCTCCAAGCCCTTCTCGTACAGTGCCTTCAGTGCCACGCGGGACCTCTCCTCGAGGAGCGAGAAGGCCGTGCGGTCTTCGGCCAGGACCTTCGCCTTGGCGTCAAGCTCAACCTCCTTCACCTTCATCTTCCGCTCCAGCTCCTCTAGCCGGCCGCGCTCCGCGGCCTGCGTCTTCGCCAACTCCCCCAGCTCAGCGTCACGGTCCTTGATGGCGTCCTCCCGAGCCCTCATCTCCTCCTCCTTAGCCTGGCGGCCACAAGCTTCTTCCGCGAGCTGGTCGCGCGGGCTCTTTTGCTCGTCCTCCAGCGCCCGACAACGGCCGTGGGCGGCCTCGGCGTCCTTCTGCGCCGCCTCACGATCAGCCGCAGCCTTGGCAGCAGCCTGCTTCTCCTTCTCAAAGGCCGTCGCGTCAGAATGAAGCCATCCAGAGGCCAGCTCCAGGCGCTCGGCCACCAGGCGCGGGTCCGCACCCAGGTGATCTTCCCGCAGCTGGGTCATCTCTGAAAGGGCACGCTCCAAGACAGTGGAGGAGGCAGAAGAACCTGGGAGTAGTGGCGCAGTGGGAGGTGATGGCATCGTCACCAGAGCCTGGGAAACCAAGGGCTCCTGAGCTTTTGGAATCTCGGCAGCCGAGCCGGACATCGGCACTTCCGAAGCCAGCGGGACCTCGGGGGCTGACTCCTCATGACGACGCTCCTCCTGGTCTCGCGAGGGCGACCGGGCCAGGAAGGTGCGAGTGTTGTTGCCTCCTTTCTTCGCGGAGGGGGGCGCGGCCGCAGCATCCCCCTTCCTCTTCTTCGCCGAAGGCAGCAGCCTGGACAACCAAGGACGAACGTCAGGAAGAAGCAGCATAAGCAAGGACAAGGAAAAGACTAGAGCACTTACTGGTCCACCGCGGCGTAGTCCACTCTCCGCTTGGTGATCTTGAAGCCCGAGAGCCTCGAGGCTTGAGGTGCGGGCGTGCTGGCTCCGAGGGAAGAACCTGGTGCAGCGGTGGGGCCGGAAGCAGCTCCAGACGGCACCACGGCATTAGTAACATCTCGAGAGACCAATGATGATCTGCCCCTTTTCAGGATGACAGGCAGCTTCCCCTTCTCCTGGCGAGCGTCGGCCTCGGCGTCATCAGGCAGGGCGCGGAGGATGTCGGCTTTCTCAAGGGGAAGGTCTCCCCCATCCCTTCGGGGTCACCTCCAAGTCTTCCTCCTCCCACTCTTCCTCCCAGCGAGACTCGTCAGAAGACAGCTCCATCGGCTTCGGCGCCGCAGAGACCCCGGTAGGTGTCGGCGGCACTAGCCCGTGACTGTCGAAAGTTGGCCGGGAGGCCACGATGTGCTCCTAGTCCTTGCGGTGGAATAGAGGAACGAAGGCGCTCGGCGGGTACTCTTGGTTGTCCCCGACCAAGAGGCGTAAAACTGCGGACAACTCGTTGTCGGGCAAGGCCTCCGGGCTCAGGAGAATCTTGTCCTCTTCATCTCCAAGCCTCCACAAGGGGCGCGCACGCGCTTGAAGAGGAGAAACATGAAGAGTAAAGAATTCCCTCAAGAGCATGGCCCCTGTCACCTTGGCCGCCCTCGCATTGCCCGGCTTCAAGTCAACCTTCATCTGCTCCAACACTGACGATGCCCGCTCATCAGTAAGCTTCGCACAAGACCACCCCTTGTCGGACTGGGGCATCTCCGTCGACAGCGCCAAGTGCTAATGGATGCACTTGGCGCCCATCATAACCCATTTGGCCATTAGATTGTCGGCCTTCTTCCCGGTGTTCGAGATCGAGTTGGCCTTGCCGGCCGCGATGAAATTGGCGCACCCGGAGATGTGACCCTCACTGACGCGGAGGAAGAAGAAGTGGTGCAGAAGAGCCGCGGATGGCATCACGCCCAGATAGCCTCAATATAGTAGGCGAAGATGGACAAGAGAAGGATGGAGTTGGGATGGAGATGCAGCGCCTGCAGCCCGTAGTGGCCGAGGACCTCATCAAAGAAATCAGAGAAGGGAGGAACCAACCCTGCGGCGATGCTGCTCATGAAGAAGGGGAAGAACGTGCTTCCCTCGGGCTCCAGCACGTTGGAGGCAACCCAGAGCTCCGTCTTCCCCCTCTCGTTGCTCTCCCCCGCCGTCAGCAAGCGCGTGACAGCGAGGCTCTTCTCCGAGACGTTAGGCGCGTCGAGAGCAGGTTCGTACCAAGCCGGCAACGCGGAGGGCTTGACCTTGCGCGGTGCCATTAGTCGCTTATGCGGGAGAAGATGGAAGCAGATCTGAGGATTTCAGAGGTAGGGCGCAAGAAAGGAGATCTGAGCAAGGCGAAGGGAAGCAGTGAAGACAAGCGCTGCCCATGCCAGCCTTTTTTCAAGTCGGGCAGTTGCCGAGGCAGCATGGGGAAGTGGAGACGCCCACGTCTAATCAACCGTCCACGCGTCGACCAAGGCCGCAGGCTATTGGGGCCCGCGGTGCTCCCTACTTGACCTTTGGCTTCACCTCGAAGCCAAGCCCGAGCGCGCCTTGGGCTCGGGGGCTACTATCGGCGTTCTGGGAATGGGGGTCCCTAGACTTGCCTGCCTGCAGCCCACGGCGTGGCTTTGCTAGCAGGCCCGTATGGCCCATCTTCATCAACAAGGCATCCAAGACCCTCGCGAGGGGGACTACGCAAGACCTCCTCAGGAGTGGCCTCGCCAGGCAGGCTCGTGAGGGGCGGAGAGATCAAGGCAAGGAAAACCTCGCGAGGTTCTCATGACGTGAGCCATGATGACCGAGACCAGGCAGGCGCCAGCGCGCGCAGCGTCCTTGTTTCCTCTTTGGTGCAAAGGAGGCAAGCACAGGCGCGGAGTACCGAGGCATGAAGCAAAGGTTTCCATATCAGTGCAACGAGACCAAGACCAGCAGGACGGTGAGAAGGAGGTCACCATGGAGCCCAAGGCAGCGTCACCACCAGAGCCTTTTGCAGGCGAAGACTACTTTTGTCAGGATAAGTTGTACTAGTTGTCCCCTTTCAAATTGGCCGTTGTTGGCTCCCTTCCCGCTCAATATTTGGGAGAGGATCAGGGCCTCTATAAATAGGACTAGCCACCACAGTAGAAGGTAACTAGGCCTGAGCTGATCGAATCCTCACCCACACAAGTTCGCCAAGCACAAGAATACCTCAACCTCAGGAGGCTGTTCTTCCCCCTTGTATTGTTCATCCTCAGCCCAAGAGGCAATCCACCACCACCACACTGGAGTAGGGTATTACACCACAACGGTGGCCCGAACTAGTATAAATCTTTTGTCCCTTGTGTTGTTAGTTCGTCGAGTTCGTCCGCAAGATCTTAGCAAAACTAGGACGTGAATTAGTAGGGGGGAAATCTTCGTGCACACCCCAGTGTTCGAACCTTGAGGGTTTTGCCGGAACTCGCGATGTCGTCAGCTTCCTTGTTGGTGCCACGTGACACGTGCTGCAAGTCTAGGCCCAGCTGCTTCTCCATCTTGCGCACTTCCGCAAGGTATGCCTCCATGTGCTCGTGCTTCGGCTCGTATACCTTGATGGAGAAATTGACGAGAAGCTACGAGACGCCCTTGACGGTGAGGCGCTCCACCCCCAGGGCTGCCGCAGCTTTCAGGCCAGCTATGAGGCCTCCATATTCTGCAATGTTGTTGGAGACCTTCTCGCCCTTCTGAAAGCAGAGCTGTACAGCGTAGTAGATCTTGTCTTGAGTGGGAGAGATGAGTACTGCTCCATTCATACAGTCGGTGTGAAGGCACCATCAAAATACATGACCCAACCGTCAGGCGCCTCACTTCCCGAGGTGGACTGGTCCTCGCCTACTTCCAGTTTCGGGGTATCCATCCACTCTGCCATAAAATCAGCGAGTGTGGCTCCCTTGATGACCCTGGTAGTGCTGAACTCCAACTGGAATGCCTGCAGCTTGATGTTCCACTCAGTGACCCTTCTAGCAGAGTTGGGCCTCTTGAGCACTCTCTCCAATGGGTAGGCCGAGACGACCTTGATGGGGTGGCCCTGGAAGTAGTGCCGCAACTTTCGTGAGGCCACCAAGAGCGCGAGCAAGAGCTTTTGGGGCATGGGGTATCGTGCCCTTGCATCCCGCAACACCGTGCTGATGAAATACACCGGGTGCTCAACGAGAACTGGCGTGTTGGTGAGGCTCGTGTCTTGCATAAGCCGGGGTGTCTCCTGAGGTGATGGGACCTCTCACGCTAGATCGCTTGTCGGGACCTTGGCAGCGTCGTCTTGCCGAGCTTGGTCCTCTGTCGACGCTGCTACGGCTCTCGCGGTGTCTTCCTAAACTTGCGTCAGTCCGGCTGGTGGCGTGACTTGTCGTACCGCGCCTTTGGATTGGTGCTTGATAACCCACAAGTGTAGGGGATCGCAACAGTTTTCAAGGGTAGAGTATTCAACCCAAATTTATTGATTCGACACAAGGGGAGCCAAAGAATATACTCAAGTATTAGCAGTTGAGTTGTCAGTTCAACCATACCTGGATAACTTAGTATCTGCAGCAAAGTATTTAGTAGTAAAGTAGTATGATAGTAGTGGTAACGGTAACAAAAGTAATGGTAGCAAAAGTAATATTTTTGGTGTTCTGTAGTGATTGTAACAGCAGCAACAGAAAAGTAAATAAGCGAAGAACAATATGTGAAAAGCTCGTAGGCATTGGATCGGTGATGGAGAATTATGCCGGATGTGGTTCATCATGTAATAATCATAACATAGGGTGACACAGAACTAGCTCCAATTCATCAATGTAATGTAGGCATGTATTCCAAATATAGTCATACGTGCTTATGGAAAAGAACTTGCTTAACATCTTTTGTCCTACCCTCCCATGGCAGCTGGGTCCTACTGGAAACTAAGGGATATTAAGGCCTCCTTTTAATAGAGTACCAGAACAAAGCATTAGCACATAGTGAATACATGAACTCCTCAAACTATGGTCATCACCAGGAGTGGTCTCGATTATTGTCACTTCGGGGTTGCCGGATCATAACACATAGTAGGTGACTATAGACTTGCAAGATAGGATCAAGAACTCACATATATTCACGAAAACATAATAGGTTCAGATCTGAAATCGTGGCACTCGGGCCCTAGTGACAAGCATTAAGCATAGCAAAGTCATAGCAACATTAATCTCAGAACATAGTGGATACTAGGGATCAAACCCTAACAAAACTAACTCGATTACATGATAGATCTCATCCAACCCATCACCGTCTAGCAAGCCTACGATGGAATTACTCACGCACGGCGGTGAGCATCATGAAATTGGTGATGAAGGATGGTTGATGATGACGACGGCGAATCCCTCTCTGGAGCCCCGAGCGGACTCTTGATCAGCCCTCCCGAGAGGTTTAGGGCTTGGCGGCGGCTCCGTGTCATAAAGCATAATGAATTCTTCTCTCTGATTTTTTCTCCCGAAAGTGAATATATGGAGTTGGAGTTGAGGTCGGTGGGCGTCGGGGGCCCACGAGGTGGGGCGTGCCACAGGGGCAGGCGCCCCCCACTCGTGGGCAGGGTGTGGGCCCCGAGCGTGGATTTTTCTTCCGGTATTTTTCTTATTTTCCAATTAGATGTTCCGTGGAGTTTCAGGTCATTCCGAGAACTTTTGTTTCTGCACATAAGTAACACCATGGAAAGTCTGCTGAAAACAGCGTCAGTCCGGGTTGTGTTCCATTCAAATCATGCAAGTTAGAGTCCAAAACAAGGGCAAACGTGTTTGGAAAAGTAGATACGACGGTGACATATCAACTCCCCCAAGCTTAAACCTTTGCTTGTCCTCAAGCAATTCAGTTGATAAACTGAAAGTGATAAAGAAAAACTTGTACAAACTCTGTTTGCTCTTGTTTTTGTAAATATGTAAAGCCAGCATTCAAGTTTTCAGCAAAGATTATGACTAACCACTTTCACAATAACTCTTAGGTCTCATGTTTACTCATATCAAAAACATAATCAACTAGCCAGCGATAATAATAAATCTCGGATGACAACACTTTCTCGGATGACAACACTTTCTCAAAACAATCATAATATGATATAACAAGATGGTATCTCGCTAGCCCTTTCTGAGAGCGCAAAACATAAATGCAGAGCACCTTTAAAGATCAAGGACTGACTAGACATTGTAATTCATGGTAAAAGAGATCCAATCATAGTCATACCCAATATAAATTAGTAGTAATGAATGCAAATGACAGCTGTGCTCTCCAGCTAGCGCTCTTTAATAAGAGGGTGATGACTCAACATAAAAGTAAATAGATAGGCCCTTCGCAGAGGGAGGCAGGGATTTGTAGAGGTGCCAGAGCTCGGTTTTGAAATAGAGATAAATAATATTTTGAGCGGCATACTTTCATTGTCAACATAACAACCAAGAGATGGCGATATCTTCCGTGCTACACACATTATAGGCGGTTCCCAAACAGAATGGTAAAGTTTATACTCCCCCTCCACCAACAAGCATCAATCCATGGCTTGCTCGAAACAACGAGTGCCTCCAACTAGCAACAGCCCCAGGGGGAGTTTTGTTTGCAATTGAGGGAGTCCTGGATTAGGGGGTATCCAGACAGCCGGACTATATCGTTTGGCCGGACTGTTGGACTATGAAGATACAAGATTGAAGACTTTGTCTCGTGTTCGGATGGGACTCTTCTTGGCGCGGAAGGCAAGCTTGGCGATACGGATACGTAGATCTCCTCCCATTGTAACCGACTCTGTGTAACCCTAGCCCCCCCGGTTTCTATATAAACCGGAGGGTTTAGTCCGTAGGACAACAACAATCATACCATAGGCTAGCTTCTAGGGTTTAGCCTCTACGATCTCGTGGTAGATCAACTCTTGTACTACTCATATCATCAAGATCAATCAAGCGGAAGTAGGGTATTACCTCCATCATGAGGGCCCGTGCACAGGTAAACATTGTGTCCCTTTCCTGTTACCATCCATATAGGCGCACAGTTGGGACCCCCTACCGAGATCCGCGGTTTGACACCGACATTGGTGCTTCCATTGAGAGTTCCACTGTGCCGTCACCGTAAGGAAGGATGCCTCGTCTCGTTGTCAAGGACAGCGTCACCTCTGGGGGAGCCCTGGCTGTCGGCCAGACTCTCCGGCTAGGCGGTTTCGTCATGACCGCCCGTTCGGCTGCTACGCCGGTGATGACTTCTCGGGTCATCGAAAACAGCCTCCACGTCGGCTCGGAACTTGCCGAGCAGATGGATCCAATAGAGCTCTCCTCCCTAAACGAGCTCTTGGATCGCATCGCCGCTTTGGGAGTCGCTACGGACTATGATCGGATTGGACTTAAACCCGACCAAAGGGAGATTAACTCTCCGCCGGTCACCCATCAGGTAGCGGTGGTGGAGGAACAATGCGGCAATTCTTCCTCTATCTTGAGGACAAACTATGTCCGGATTCCAAAGCTCTCCGAGCCGGATACCCGTCTATGGAAGGACATCGCCCAAGCCTTGAGCCTAGAATTAGGCAGTGGGCCAGACCTAGCGGGCGACATCCCGGAGCCCAAACTTCCAAGATCAGAAACTCCCATGCCCCTCGGTCTCAGATCGGCTCAGGGTTCAGACTCAAATACGCCCACCCACCCAGATACAAGTGATCTTTCCCACATTAGACAGGAGCCCCAGGAAACAATACATCACTATTGGGCCAGATTCCTCCTTGTAATGAACAAGGTCAAGGACTGTCGCGAGGAAGACGCAATCTCATTCTTCTGCAATAATTGCACGGACATGGGAATCCTGAACGCCATAAGCCGCCGTAACATAGCACACTTCGCTGACTTGGCGGCCATAGTACGGAAGTACTGTGCGATGGAAAGTGCCTGGAAAACCGAAACAAAATTTTGGGATAATCCGGCTCTGACTCAACACCCAGTCCAAATTAAAAGGGTGCATCCTCGTAAGTCACCCGATCCAATTGCAAAAAAGCAAAAGCCCACTACAAGGCATTGAACCGTATTGGAGGGATGGCTTAACGACCCTGCAAAATTCACAGTACGGTGGATACCATACCAACACACAACCTTAGAGCATGTTGGGTACTCCGGCAGGTTGCCAAGAGCGGTGAGGATCTCCTCATTCAAAAATACCGCAGAGCAACATCCCGTGGATTACATTACAGTTCTAACAGTCTTCGAGACATTCGCCTCAAATAATAGGCTCAAGCGAGCACTCCGCAGCCTTGCCGAGATCTTCTAGGTGGCAGCAATAAATCCATGGAGCGACATGGCTATCACTTTCAATGCCAGTGACGAACCTAAATTCCGAACAGCCCGAGCACCAGCCGCATTGGTCCTCAGTCCAATTGTGGACGGCTTTCGGCCCACTAAAGTGCTCATGGACGGCGGCATCGGATTAAACCTCATTTATGAGGATTTGAGCAAAGCAGCACAACCTTCAGAGGAATCATCCCCAGTCGGGAAGCACGTTGCGCTGGGAAAATCACACTAGATGTGGTATTCGGCACACCGAAAAATACAGGTCCAAAGAAATCACATTCCAAGTGGCCCCGTTCAGTAGCGGATACCACGCCCTTTTAGGGCGGGAGGCATTCACGATCTTCCAAGCCATACCCCATTATGGGTACATGAAGCTCAAAATGCCTGGGCCCAATGGAATTATCACTCTAGCTAGTGATCCAGACATAGCGCTCCGTGCCGAAAATAAAACAGCCGCACTGGCCCTCGAGGCACTATCCGAAGCCCTCGCGGCAGAGGAGTTAACTGCGCTACGCTCGACCGTGGACAGGGATGACGTGATACTCGACAAGAGATCCAAGTCCACCTCTTTCAAACCAGTGGATGAAATAGTCAAATTCCAAGTCCACCCAACGAACCCTACCAAAACAGTCTCCATCGGGGCACAGTTAAACCCCGCTGTGGACACCGCACTACGGGAGTTCCTGCGCGAGAACTGGGATATATGCCTGGCACCCATCAGATATGCCAGGAATCCCACGCAGGCTGGCTGAGCATAGCCTTAACATTCTAAAAGGATTCAAGCCGCTCAAGCAGACTCTTCGGCATTTCTCCGAACCTAAGCGACAAGCTATGGGAGAGGAGCTAGCCAATTTATTGGAGGCCGGATTCATCAGAGAAATAAAACACCCGGACTGGCTAGCAAACCTGGTGATGGTACCAAAGAAGGAAAAATCCTGGCGCCTATGCGTCGACTTTAAGGACCTAAACAAGGCTTGCCCAAAGGATCCCTTCCCCCTCCCCCGCATCAATCAAATTATCGACGCTACCGCAGGACACGACTCATTGTGCTTCCTCGACGCATACTCCAACTACCACCAAATTAAGATGGCGGAGTCCGACCAAGCCACAATGGCATTTATCACGCCATACGGCCCTTTCTGTTTTAACACAATGCCTTTTGGGCTTAAGACGGTGCAACGTATCAACGCATGATTCAGACATGCCTGGAAAAGCAGATCGGCAAAACAGTGGAGGCGTATGCAGACGATGTGGTCGTTAAAACCAAACATGTTGACTCTTTAATAGACGACTTGAGGCTCACGTTCGACAATCTCTGAACATCCGACATCAAGCTCAACCCAGAAAAATGCGTCTTCGGCGTACCCGCCAGAAAGCTCCTGGGTTTCATCGTCTCCAGTAGAGGAATTGAAGCAAATCCGGCTAAAATCCGAGCCCTGTCACAGTTAGCCATCCCAACTGACCTCAAGCAAATCCAAAAATTAACTGGATGCTTGGCGGCCCTAAGCCGTTTTATCTCCCGCTTAGGAGAAAAGGCATTACCGCTTTATCGCCTCCTTTGGCGCACCGAACACTTAGAGTGGACAGACGAGGCCACGGCCGGATTGGAAGAAATAAAGGCCATTCTGGCCATCAACCCAATCCTGGCCGCGCCAAGCGTCGGTGAACCAATGCTGTTGTACATAGTGGCAACTAATCAAGTTCTAAGCGCAGTGCTCGTCGTCGAATGAGAAACGGACGGGCACAAGTTCCCCCTTCAAAAGTCGGTATATTATGTATCCTTTGTCCTCACTCCATGCAAATCACGGTACCCGCATTATCAGAAGATAGCATACGCGGTATTCATGGCATCCCAGAAGCTACGACACTACTTTCAAGAGTGTTCAATTACAGTGGCCTCCGAAGTGCCACTGAATGACATAATAAACAACCGCGACGCCACGGGCCGGATTGCGAAATGGGCCATTGAGCTCCTCCCGTTCGATATAACATATAAACCTCGGCGAGCCATTAAGTCACAGGTATTGGCCGATTTTGTCGCCGAATGGACAGAGGCCGAACTCCCTAAAGAGTACGGCGCATACTCCAATTGGATTATGCACTTCGACGGCTCTAAAATGCTGGCTGGTCTGGAAATTTGGCGTCGTCCTGACGTCCCCTACCGGAGATATAGTCCAATATGTACTCCAAATACTGTACACAGACTCCAACAATGCAGCCGATTACGAGGCCCTGCTACACGGTCTCCGGATGGCAGTTTCCATGGGCATTCGACGCCTGGAGGTGCGTGGGGACTCGAACCTCGCAATATCCCAAATAAATGGAGACTTTGATGCTAAAGATCCAAAAATGGCGGCTTATCGCAATGCGTCCTCAAGATGTCAGCTCGGTTCGAGGGGCTCGAATTCCACCATGTGGCTCGGGAAAACAATCAGGTGGCGGATATCCTCGCCCGTATCGGCGCTAAGCGCGATACGGTCCCACCCAACATCTTCTTGGAAAGGCTGTTTAAGCCATCCATGGTATGGGAAGGGGACACCGGCAACAACAGTCCGGACCCAGCTACAACGCCAGATACCGAACACTCTGACATAATCGGTGGCTCCGCCACCGAAATAACACCTTCAGCCCACGTAATAATGGTCGTCATCGCCCCATGGACCGAACCATTCCTGGCCTACCTAACCAAGCAGGAACTTCCCGAGGACCAAAATGAGGCACGCTGCATTGTGCGGCAATCTAAAGCTTACAAAGTCCACGAGGGAGAGCTTTATAAGAAAAGCACCACCGGAGTCCTTCAAAGGTGCATCTCCGGAGAGGAAGGGCGGAA
Source organism: Aegilops longissima (assembly GCA_021605205.1). Lineage (NCBI taxonomy): Eukaryota > Viridiplantae > Streptophyta > Magnoliopsida > Poales > Poaceae > Aegilops > Aegilops longissima. The sequence goes on from CM038682.1 coordinate 339,473,468, forward strand.
GCTTCTGGCAGAAATCCGTGCCGGAATCGCTGGCCACCACGCCGCAGCCCGGGCCCTCGTAAGTAAGGCCTTCCGTACATGATTCTATTGGCCGACAGCCCGGGCGGATGCTCAGTACTTGGTCCAACGCTGCATCAGTTGCCAGCTTTTTGCAAACCAAAGCCATATGCGCCCGTTTCCCTACAAACAATCCCCATCACCTAGCCTTTCGCGGTCTGGGGGCTGGACATGGTCGAACCCCTTAAAGGGGGAACCCATAAGAAAAAATACTTACTGGTCATGGTGGATAAATTCACCAAATGGATAGAAGCCAAACCTGTTAAGACGGCCGAATCCGGACCGGCGATAGACTTCATATCCGGGGTTGTACACCGTTATGGCGTCCCCCACAGCATCATCACTGACAATGGCACGAACTTCACTGCCGACAAAGTAAAACTATGGTGCGGCAACATGGGCATCAAGCTCGATTATGCTTCCGTATATCACCCACAAACTAACGGTCAAGTCGAGCAGGCAAATGGTCTTATCATGAGTGGCATTAAACCCATGTTAGTGCGGTCCTTAATTAGAGGAGCTCGACTCCGTACTCTGGGGGCTGCGGACCACACCGAACCGCACTACCGAATACACGCCGTTCTTTATGGTGTACGGCACAGAGGCGGTTCTGCCCTGCGACATAATTCATGACTCACCTCGAGTGCGCATGTATGAAGAAAGAGAGGCCGAGCTCGATCGGAAGGACAGTTTGGACGCCCTCGAGGAGGAGCGTGACGTGGCAAAAGCGCGTTCCGCATTCTATCTGCAACAGGCTCGAAGATACCAAAGCAGAGAAGTACGGGCCAAAACTTATAACGTTGACGAGTTAGTTCTATGTCTACCCGAGAAGAAAAAGGACAAGCTCAAGCCCAAATGGGAGGGTCCCTTCATTATCGACCAAGTTCTGACCGGCGGAGTGTACCGTCTGCGGGATGCATCGGATAACCGACTTGAGCCAAACCCATGGAACGCCTCCAGACTCTGAAGATTCTACGCCTAGCGCCGGACTCTATGTTCATCTCCTTCCCCTGTCCATTTTTTCCATATACATTATATGTCTTCTCTCTCTCTCTTTTCTTCTTTCTCCTCAAGGCCTTAAAAGTCTAATTTGTGTCTTATCTACACAATCTTGATGCGCTAGCCGCGGTCATTATACCTGGGGGCTTCTTGCACAGAAGCTTAATTATTTTATGGGCTTCATGCCCCGCACATGTGTTATTCTTCCGCATGTACCTTTTTTCGCCATTATATGCATCAATATGACTTAAGTTTTGGCCAAGCTGGGTTGCCTGGATCTTGTATTTATGCCCTACGTTCCCGTTAATTCGACTAGGGCATAAGGGGAGCACCTCTGCGATTGTTACTGCCGGGTCAGCCGGATGTGTACCTCAGACTGGGTGAAGCTGAAAGCTAGCGTTCTTAAGGGAATATTCGGTCGGTGAACAAAAGATGAATTTTTATTTTTTCCACTTGCCCCCAGATGTTTTTTGCTTACGTCTCTTCTCGCAATTCGTACATGCACATTAGGGCATGCGTACCCAGGGAAGAAACCCTGAACGGAACTATTTTCCCTGGAAGATGTTTCTTACTACCCATGTAATATAACATAACTAGTTGGGTACTTGTTTGTTCAAGCACTTATGACCCCTACGCCTAGTCTCCACACATACCCCGGTTTCTACATAACTGAGCGGGTATTCGGATACACTCCGGACTATCGGGTCCAGAGGTCAAAGCGAAAAGGTCCGCCATGACAAATGATTTACAATCCGGCTAGATACATTCTACATGTCATTTAAATTACATAGTCAAAGTGACTGATTAAATTCTTCTTCTGTACCATCCATCAGGCTGTCTAGCCTACAATCTTGTTGGGAATACTTGGCGGCTAATTCTACTTGGTGATACACCAAACTGACGGGGATCTCTTTTCCATCAGGCCCCACAGGTCCGACCTCGGCCATGTGGTTTGGGTCAGCCTTGGTATACCGCATCTTCACCATGGCCCAGGCTTCCCTGGCACCTTGACGGCAGGCCAATATCTTCCATAATCGGAAGCGCCGTCGCGCTCCCTTGAGCTTCTCCGAAAGCTCCCCAACGCCTTCGGGCAGGGAGACAGATGACCACAAGGCCTGGGCAATACCTTTCATCACCTGCCGAACTTGTTCGTGCAGTTGTGAGAGCTCTGGTAGAAGATCACCCGCAGACCCGGGCATCTCCTCCGCGGGACGACCCGTCAGTATGCCTGCAGACATAACTCTGTTAACCGGCTTCTTTGCCGAACTCTTTTTAAAGTTCGTTCAAGCACTTAATGAAAATGCCGCGTCGAAGCCGCTTATTCTCCTTAACGGAGTCCGACAGCTGGGCGCGAACATCCTTTAGTTCCACACTCAGCTGGGTATTAGCGTCTTGGAGATTATTTTTCTCCTGAATGACATGCGTATGTACGCGCTCGCCAGCCCTTAGCTGCCGTATGGCATGTTGCTCATCCGGATTCACTCCGGAGTCATCTGCAATATTGATTGTCAGATTTGTAGGCATGCCGCACTCTATATGGTACCTATCATTCTTTGAAACAAGTGTTACCAGAGGAGGCCTTCTTGGACTCCTTCAGTGCGATAACTGCGGCCCATAGCTGGGCCTTGCACTCTTCAAGCTCATGAGACAATTGGGTATTCTTCTCTATAAGAACCTGCACAAATAATGATCCTTAAATCAGTTGTGCCAACTGTTTCAAGTCTCAGGGGCTACTGCTATACATAATCATCAAATTTTCTTACCCGTATATCCTTTACATACTGATCCGTGGCTCTGGCAAGACCATTTTGAGCAGCACGGATGTAAGCGTCTCCTGAGTTGAAGGCATCAAAAGCCTCTTGGGAGAAACAAGTGTCGCGGAGTACGGCCCGGCGATGCCTGTGATTCATGGCTCTCTCCACTTCGGAATTTGTGGCGGATAGTTTATCCGCATCCTCTGTCAGAGGAGCATCTGGCGGGTGCCCCGTGTTAGCTTCCACCTCTGTGTCCGGCCCTGGAGCCCGGGTAGTAGAGGCGTGATCGGTGATCTCTCTGGATATAGTCCGGCGAGCGCTTTTCCTTCATCGAAACATGGGTATTACTGCATTTTAAAATATGATGATCATAGAGTGAGGTTTTGTAAAATACCTCTGTGCCGGCGTCTCCGTCCGGACCGCCTTCCTTTTCAGCCTGCCAGGCTTCGGCGCCCCTCGTTGGCGATTCACCGCGGGCTCAGCATGGTGTCCCGAGGGCCTTCCCTGTAGAACACCGTACAAATACGGTAGGTGAAGTGCGTGAAAAGGGATACTTCTCAACGGTTGGGACTCTGGTCTCACTTACCTGCGAGGCAGGGAGTAGCCCCGGATAGTCGGCTATAATAGCCACCATGGCCTCATCGCGGCTTAATTGATAAAATATCCTGTCAATCAACTCCACGAATATGTCCGGATCCTCTTGGAGGTCGGGGTCGAGGGACCGTTCAGGATCCTCTGGTTGTGGAGGTGGGCTGTTGATCTCCCTTACTGCCTTACGCAGCTCCTGTAGTGAACAGGCAAAGTAAGATATTTGTTGCAAAAATGCGGAAAGGAAGGGTATAAAAAGCGGCGGCTTACCCAGCTCGGAGGGTTATACATGGAGAATCCGTCCCGTGGCTTGATTCGGAGGAACTCCTCTTCCTCTCCCTTGTACAAACCGGACAGAATTTTTGCTAGAGCGGCAATGGAGTCCGGCCCCTTACGACCACAGCGGGTGGCGTCATCTTCCCCGTTGAAGTCCCACATGGGGTGGCCTCGATATTTAAGTGGCTGCACCCCCCGCATAATGCATATTGACATAACCTCGGTTATGGCCAGTCCTGATTGAGCCAACACCTTTATTCGGCCCATCAGGTAAAAAACGTCCCTGTCATCTTCCTCCTGAGGGCTCCGTGGTCGCCAGCTTAGGCGCTTCTTTAAAGGGGCGTTATCAAACTCAGGAAGACCAATCCGAATAGGATTCGGGAGGGGGACGTCCTCCATATAAAACCACTCTGAAGGCCAGTCTTCGGACGTCTTCTTCAGGGTACCGGATAGGTATCCGGTCCCGGTGATGCGCCATATTTCGGCCCCGCCCACTTGATATATTGACCCCCTCTGAGTACGGGGCACCAGGCAGAATAGCTTCTTCCACAACATGAAGTGAGCTTCGCAGCCCAGAAATAGCTCGCAAAGGGCTACATGACAAGCTACGTGTAATATGGAGGAAGGGGTGAGATTATGCAACTGGAGGCCGTAAAACTCCAAGAGCCCTCGGAGGAACGGATGGATGGGAAATCCGACCCCCCTTAATAAATAAGGAACGAGGCATACCCGCTCCCCCTTGGAGGGGTTTGGAAAGCTCTCCGCCTGCTCCCCGCCATTGTAGGTGGCAAGCCCGGCTCGAACAGGGACCATGCATGCTGGAGGGAGAAATCCCTGGGTCTGTAGCTCCACTAGTCGATTGTGTGGGACGGAACACTTCTTCCAATCTCCGGGCTTAGGGCTACGGGAGCGAGATGGGGAGCTGCGCTGGCCGGCCATGTTGGAATGGATTTTTTCGGGCGCGCTCCAATGAGTACTCGCCGAGAGAGGATGGTGTGATTTGGATCTGAGAATCCCCGTCTCTTGAAATAGACAGTTTGTTCATGCAGCTAGGGTGGTAAATGTAAAAACGCCCTGGCCGCTCGCATTCGCTCGACATGTGGAAGATGGCCATTATTGGACGCGGAAGCCGAGAAGCGCAACATTTTTGAGAAGCCAGACATTATTTAACAGGTACTCGGGAGTTGGAGAAGAACCCGCCTTGTAATGCTAAAGACAATCTGCGCGCCGGACTCATCGTCATTGAAGCCTGGTTCTGGGGCTACTGAGGGAGTCCTGGATTAGGGGGTATCCGGACAGCCGGACTATATCCTTTCGCCGTACTGTTGGACTATGAAGATACAAGATTGAAGACTTCGTCTCGTGTCCGGATGGGACTCTCCTTGGCGTGGAAGGCAAGCTTGGCGATATGGATATGTAGATCTCCTCCCATTGTAACCGACTCTGTGTAACCCTAGCCCCCTCCGGTGTCTATATAAACCGGAGGGTTTAGTCCGTAGGACAACAACAATCATACCATAGGCTAGCTTCTAGGGTTTAGCCTCTACGATATCGTGGTAGATCAAATCTTGTACTACTCATATCATCAAGATCAATCAAGCAGGAAGTAGGGTATTACCTCCATCATGAGGGCCCGAACCTGGGTAAACATTGTATCCCTTGCCTCCTGTTACCATCCGCCTTAGACGCACAGTTCGGGATCCCCTACCCGAGATCCGCCGGTTTTGACACCGACAACAATTATGTTGATTTAGTTTGCATAAAGCATGGGACTGGGCATCCCGGTGACCAGCCATTTTCTCGTGAATGAGGAGCGGAGTCCACTCCTCTTGAGAATAACCCGCCTAGCATGGAAGATAAGGGCAGCCCTAGTTGATACATGAGCTATTCGAGCATACAAAACAGAATGTTTATTTGAAGGTTTAGAGTTTGGCACATACAAATTTACTTGGAACGGCAGGTAGATACCGCATATATGAAGGTATAGTGGACTCATATGGAATAACTTTGGGGTTTAAGGGATTGGATGCACAAGCAGTATTCCGCTTAGTACAAGTGAAGGCTAGCAAAAGGCTGGAAGCGACCAACTAGAGAGCGACAACAGTCATGAACATGCATTAAAATTAATAAACATTGAGTACAAGCATGAGTAGGATATAATCCACCATGAACATAAATATCGTGAAGGCTATGTTGATTTGTTTCAACTACATGTGTGAACATGTGCCAAGTAAGTCACTTAAATCATTCAAAGGAGGATACCACCCCACTATACCACATCACAACCATTTTAATAGCATGTTGGCACGCAAGGTAAACCATTATAACTCATAGCTAATCAAGCATGGCACAAGCAACTATGATCTCTAATTGTCATTGCAAACATGTTTATTCATAATAGGCTGAATTAGGAACGATGAACTCATCATATTTACAAAAACAAGAGAGGTCGCGTTCATACCAGCTTTTCTCATCTCAGTCAGTCCATCATATATCGTCATAATTGCCTTTCACTTGCACGACCGAACGATGTGAATAATAATAAGAGTGCACGTGCATTGGACTAAGCTGAAATCTGCGAGCATTCAATAAACAGGAGAAGACAAGGTAATATGGGCTCTTGGTTAAATCAACAACAATGCATATAAGAGCCACTTCAACAATTTAATCATGGTCTTCTCCTATTAACCCCCAAAGAAAAGAAAACAAATAAAATCTATTTACACGGGAAAGCTCCCAACAAGCAAAAGAAGAATAGGAAATCTTTTTGGGTTTTCTTTTTAATTATTACTACTACAGCAAGAAAAGTAAACTAGCTAAAAGCTACTACTATTTTTTTGGTTTTTCTTAAGGTTTATTAAACACACAAGAAGAAAGCAGGAAAAAGAAAAATAAACTAGCATGGATATTACAGTGAAAGAGTATGAGCACCGACATCTAGCAATGAGTGTGTGTAAACATAAATGTAATGTCGGTGGGAAATACGTACTCCCCCAAGCTTAGGCTTTTGGCCTTTGTTGGTTTATTGCCAAGGATGGCCTGGCGGATATCCATAGTTGTAGCTGGGGTCATACTGAGATGAAGATGACTCTGATTGCCACTAGCTGGCAGTCATCTCCGGATTCCAAAAGTAATCAGACTGTCGTGGAGGCTCAAATTGAGGTTTCGGCTCAGGGGCTGGTGTAGGGTTCCTATAGGCGTAAATGGCCGCCCACGGAACAAGATACGGGCCTTCAGATAAATTAAACAAGGAAGGAGCAGGCAAGGTAATAGTCTCAGGGTGATGTTTATCAAAGAACAATTTGTATTTAAGCTCCCCTTCCTTGTTCTTAACAATAAAGTCATGCGTTACCATACTCTTATAATCTAAATAAGAAGTGGGCAGCAATTTTTCTTCTTTTTCATAGTGCCTAATAGGTATATTATAATATGCAGCAAGGCGTGAAGCATAAATACCTCCAAAGATGGGACCCTTAGTACGGTTCAGACTTAACCGTTTAGCAATAATACCACCCATACTAACAGCGTTATCAGAAAATAAACCATGGAACAAAATGATAATATCAGGAACACTAAGGTTTCCACAGTTTCCGCGACCAATTAAGCAACGACTAGCAAATATGGCAAAGTAGGGTAAAATAGGAAAATGTATGCTAGTGATTCTTGCATCGGAAACCTTCCTGGTTTCCCCCACAGTAATGGTGTCAATAAACCCGTCCACATCTTTACGATGTGGTTCATCTAAGGTACCCTCGAAGGCTATCTTGCAAACCTTGCAAAATTCATCTAGTGGCATCTTCTTAACGACATCATATAAATGAAACTCTACTGAAGGAGGTGTTTCCTTAGGAAAATAGTAGAAGTTTTGCACAAAAGTATTTGTGAGTAAGAGATACTGATGACGTTGGTCGCGGAGGAAGTCGGTGAGGCCAGCATTCTCAGCCAATGAATAGAAATCATCATAAATCCCGGCTTCTCTCAAAAAATCATCGGAAGGCCATTCACACGGCCGGACCTCCGTGGTGCGAGGCAAATTATATTTGGGCCTCTGTGCTTCTTCATTTTGCTTTTCCTTCGAGCTTCGGCTCGATGAGCCCCTCAAAAATCACTTCATTATTTTCTGAAAAATTCTAAAATTTTTAGTAACTTCAAACAGAAGTGAACCAAGCTCAATAACATTGATAGCAACTACTCCTACAAGTGACTAGAGCCTATATCAAGCATTAGAACTACTTGGAACCATATAAATTTGACATGCAAGCTCAAGAACATGGTCACCTAGGAAGCACAAATTTGCAATCAATAAAGCACTAGAACAAAACCTAATTGGACCAATGGAGGAGTCACATACCAAGGAACAATCTCCCCAAGCAGTTTTGTGAGAGGTGCTTTGAGCAAGGAGATCGAAAATCGCAGCAAAATGAGCTAGAACTCGTGCTTGAGCTGGATATTGGTGTTTGTGGGAGGAAGGAGTGTGTGGGTGCAGGAATAAGTGGAGGTGGGCCACCATGGGCCCATGAGGCAGGGGGCGCGCCCAGGGGGTAGGGCGCGCCCTCCACCCTAGTGGCCAGGTGCTTGCCCCTCCTGTTGTGTTCTCAGTGCCAGAAATTCTCAAATATTCCAGAAAAAATCATATTCCATTTTCAGTGCATTTGGAGAACTTTTATTTTCGGGGTATTTTTATATTGCAAAGATTCAGAAAACAGACAGAAAAATAATATTTTTACTTTCTAAATAACAGAAAGTAGAAAAAAGGTACAGAAGGTTGTGCCTTCTAGTTTCATCCATCTCATGCTCGTCAAAAAGATTCCACTAACAAGGTTGATCAAGTCTTGTTAACAAACTCATTCCGAATAACATGGAACCGCAGAAATTTCGAATAACACTATGTTACCTCAACGGGGATATGCATATCCCTAATAATAAGAATATCATATTTCTTCTTGACAGTAGGAAGAGGAAATTCAAAACCTCCAAAAATAATCGATGGAATTTTTCCAATAGAATTGATACTATGAACTTGAGGTTGTTTCCTCGGAAAGTGTACCGTATGCTCATTACCATTAACATGAAAAGTGACATTGCCTTTGTTGCAATCAATAACAGCCCCTGCAGTATTCAAAAAAGGTCTTCCAAGAATAATAGACATACTATCGTCCTCGGGAATATCAAGAATAACAAAGTCCGTTAAAATAGTAACGTTTGCAACCACAATAGGCACATCCTCACAAATACCGACAGGTATAACAGTTGATTTATCAGCCATTTGCAAAGATATTTCAGTAGGTATCAACTTATTCAAGTCAAGTCTACGATATAAAGAGAGAGGCATAACACTAACACCGGCTCCAAGATCACATAAAGCAGTTTTAACATAGTTTCTTTTAATGGAGCATGGTATAGTTAGTACTCCTGGATCTCCTAGTTTCTTTGGTATTCCACCCTTAAAAGTATAATTAGCAAGCATGGTGGAAATTTCAGCTTCCGGTATCTTTCTTTTATTAGTGACAATTTCTTTCATATACTTAGCATAAGGATTCATTTTGAGCATATCAGTTAATCGCATACGCAAAAAGATAGGTCTAATCATTTCAGCAAAGCGCTCAAAATCCTCATCATCCTTTTTCTTGGATGGTTTGGAGGAAAAGGCATGGGTTTCTGAACCCATGGCTCCCTTTCTTTACCATGTTTCCTAGCAACAAAGTCTCTCTTATCATAACGTTGATTCTTTGATTGTGGGTTATCAAGCTCAACAACAGGTTCAATTTATACATTATTATCATTACTAGGTTGAGCATCTTCATGAAGATCATCATTAACATTTTCATTAGGTTCATGTTCATTACCAGATTGTGTTTCAGCATCAGAAATAGAGATATCATTTGGATTCTCAGGTGGTTCAGCAGTAGGTCCACCAGAAGCATGCAAAGTCCTATCATTTTTATTTTTCTTCTTTTTAGAAGGACTAGGTGCATCAATATTATTTCTCTGAGAATCTTGCTCAATTTTATTAGGGTGGCCTTCAGGATACAAAGGTTCCTGAGTCATTCTACCAGTTCTAGTAGCCACTCTAACAGCATAATCATTTTTCTTACTATTCATTTCATTGAGCAAATCATTTTGAGCCTTAAGTACTTGTTCTACTTGAGTGGTAACCATAGAAGCATGTTTAGTAATGAGTTTAAGTTCACCTTTATCTCTTGACATATAATCACCCAAGTGTTGAAGCGTATCTGAATTGTATTTCAATTGTCTACCAAAATAAGCATTGAAGTTTTCTTGTTTGACAATAAAATTATCGAACACTTCTAAGCATTGTCTAGCAGACTTATAGTGAGGAATATCACCTTCATCAAATCTATAGAGAGAATTTACCTTTACTCCCTGTGTCGGGTTATCAAGACCATGAGTTTCTTCAATAGGTGGAGGATTAAGATCATATGTTTCTTCAATAGGCGGCAGATTAAGACCATGTATTTCTTCAATAGGAGGTAAATTCTTAACATCTTCAGCTTTAATACCTTTTTCTTTCATAGATTTCTTTGCCTCTTGCATATCTTCAGGACTGAGAAATAGAACACCTCTCTTCTTCGGAGTTGGTTTAGGAATAGGCTCAGGAGCTGGCTCAGGAAGTGTCCAATTATTTTCATTTATCAACATATTATTCAATAGAATTTCAGCTTCATCCGGTGTTCTTTCCCTGAAAACAGAACTAGCAGAACTATCCAGGTAATCTCTGGAAGCATCGGTTAGTCCATTATAAAAGATATCAAGTATTTCATCTTTCTTAAGAGGATGATCAGGCAAAGCATTAAGTAACTTGAGAAGCCTCCCCCAAGCTTGTGGGAGACTCTCTTCTTCAATTTGCACAAAGTTGTATATTTACCTTAAAGCAGCTTGTTTCTTATGAGCAGGGAAATATTTAGCAGAGAGGTAATAGATCATATCCTGGGGACTATGCACACAACCAGGATCAAGAGAATTAAACCATATCTTAGCATCACCCTTTAATGAGAACGGAAATATTTTAAGGATATAAAGATAGCGAGATCTCTCATCATTAGTGAATAGGGTGGCTATATCATTTAATTTAGTAAGATGTGCCACAACAGTTTCAGATTCATAGACATGGAAAGGATCAGATTCAACCAAAGCAATTATATCAGGATCAACAGAGAATTCATAATACTTATCAGTAACACAGATAGGTGAAGTAGCAAAAGCAGGGTCAGGTTTCATTCTAGCATTAAGAGATTGCTGCCTCCATTTAGCTAATAACATCTTGAGCTCATATCTATCTTTGCAAGCTAAAATAGCTAAAGCAGCTTCTTTTTAAAAAACATAACCCTTAGGAATAATAGGCAAGTCTTCATCATCACTTTCATCAATATAATCAGTTTCAATAATTTCTTTCTCTCTAACCCTAGCCATTTGTTCATCAAGAAATTCACTAAGTGGCACAGTAGTATCAAGCATGGAAGTAGTTTCATCATAAGTATCATGCATAGCAGAAGTAGCATCATCAATAACATGTGACATATCAGAACGAATAGCAGAAGCAGGTTTAGGTGTCGCAAGCTTACTCAAAACAGAAGGTGAATCAAGTGCATAGCTAGATGGCAGTTCCTTACCTCCCCTCGTAGTTGAGGGATAAATTGTTGTCTTAGCATCTTTCAAGTTCTTCATAGTGACCAGCCGATATAAATCCCAAGTGATTCAAAGAATAGAGCTATGCTCCCCGGCAACGGCCCCAGAAAATAGTCTTGATAACCCACAAGTATAGGGGATCACAACAGTTTTCGAGGTAGAGTATTCAACCCAAATTTATTGATTCGACACAAGGGGAGGCAAAGAATATTCTCAAGTATTAGCAGTTGAGTTGTCAATTCAACCACACATGGATAACTTAGTATCTGCAGCAGAGTATTTAGTAGCAAAGTAGTATGATAGTAGTGGTAACGGTAACAAAAGTAATGGTAGCAAAAGTAATATTTTTGGTGTTTTGTAGTGATTGTAACAGCAGCAACGGAAAAGTAAATAAGCGAAGAACAATATGTGAAAAGCTCGTAGGCATTGGATCGGTGATGGAGAATTATGCCAGATGTGGTTCATCATGTAACAATCATAACATAGGGTGACACAGAACTAGCTCCAATTCATCAATGTAATGTCGGTATGTATTCTGAATATAGTCATACGTGCTTATGGAAAAGAACTTGCATGACATCTTTTGTCCTACCCTCCCGTGGCAGCGGGGTCCTAATGGAAACTAAGGGATATTAAGGCCTCCTTTTAATAGAGTACTGGAACAAAGCATTAGCACATAGTGAATACATGAACTCCTCAAACAATGGTCATCACCGGAGTGGTCCCGATTATTGTCACTTGGGTTGCGGATCATAACACATAGTAGGTGACTATAGACTTGCAAGATAGGATCAAGAACTCACATATATTCATGAAAACATAATAGGTTCAGATCTGAAATCATGTCACTCAGGCCCTAGTGACAAGCATTAAGCATAGCAAATTCATAGCAACATCAATCTCAGAACATAGTGGATACCAGGGATCAAACCCTAACAAAACTAACTCGATTACATGATAGATCTCATCCAACCCATCACCGTCCAGCAAGCCTACGATGGAATTACTTACGCACGGCGGTGAGCCTAGGATGGTTGATGATGACGACAGCGACGAATCCCCCTCTCCAGAGCCCCGAACGGACTCCAGATCAGCTCTCCCGAGAGGTTTTAGGGCTTGGCGGCGGCTCCGTATCGTAAAACGCGATGAATTCTTCTCTCTGATTTTTTTCTCCCTGAAAGTGAATATATGGAGTTGGAGTTGAGGTCGGTGGAGCGTCAAGGGGCCCATGAGGTAGGGGGCACGTCCTAGGGGGGCAGGCGCGCCCCCCACCCTCGTGGGTAGGGTGTGGGCTCCCTGACGTGGATTTTTCTTCCGGTATTTTTCTTATTTTCCAAATAGATGTTCCGTGGAGTTTCAGGTCATTCCGAGAACTTTTGTTTCTGCACATAAATAACACCATGGAAAGTCTGCTGAAAACAGCGTCAGTCCGGGTTAGTTCCATTCAAATCATGCAAGTTAGAGTCCAAAACAAGGGCAAAATTGTTTGGAAAAGTAGATACGACGGAGACGTATCAGTGCTCTTCCCGAACCGCCACCAGTGCCGCGCTGGTGGAGTATGGAGTAGCGGCAATATAAAGTACTAGGGGCTCAAGAGGTCGCGGCGCCACCATCACTGGAGGGCTGGTCAGGTAGCTCTTGAGGTATTGAAAAGCTCGGTCGGCCTCTAGGGTCCACTCGAACGGGCCCTTCTTCTTCATCAACTTGAAGAAGGGTAGGGCGCACTCTCCCAGCTTGGAGATGAAGCGCCCCAACGCGGTCACCCGACCAGCCAGCTTCTTCATTTCCTTGAGGGTCTGCGGTGGAATCTTGTCGGATCACGGGTTCCGGCAAAACCCTCAAGGTTCGAACACTGGGGTGCACACGAAGATTTCTCCCTACAGATCCACGTCCTAGTTTTGCTAAGATCTTGCGGACGAACTCGACCAACTCACAACACAAGGGACACAAGATTTATACTGGTTCGGGCCACCGTTGTGGTGCAATAACCTACTCCAGTGTGGTGGTGGTGGATTGCCTCTTGGGCTGAGGATGAACAGTACAAGGGGGAAGAACAGCCTCCTAAGGTTGAGGTGTTCTTGTGCTTGGTGAATTTGTGTGGGTGAGGATTCGATCAGCTCAGGCCTTCTTGCCTTGTACTCTGGTGGCTAGTCCTATTTATAGAGGCCCTGGTCCTCTCCCCAAATATTGAGCGGGAAGGGAGCCAACAACAGCCAATTTGAAAGGGGACAACTAGTACAGCTTATCCTGACAAAAGTAGTCTTCGCGTGCAAAAGGCTCTGGTGGTGACGCTGCCTTGGGCTCCATGGTGACCTCCGTCTTGCCGTCCTGCTGGTCTTGGTCTCGTTGCACTGATATGGAAACCTTTGCTTGATGCCTCGGTACTCCGCGCCTGCGCTTGCCTCCTTTGCAACAAAGAGGAAACAAGGACGCTGCGCGTGCTAGTGCCCGCCTGGTCTCGATCGTCATGGCTCACGTCATGCAAACCTCACGAGGTTTGCCTTGCCTTGATCTCTCCGCCCCTCACGAGCCTGCCTGGTGTGGCCACTCCGAGGAGGTCTTGCATCGTCCGCCTTGCGAGGCTTGGCACCTTGCGAGGGTCTTGGATGCCTTGTTGATGAAGATGGGCCGTACGGGCCTGCTAGCAAAGCCATGCCGTGGGCATGAGCGAGCAAGTCTGGGGACCCCGTTCCCGAACGCCGACGATAGCCCCAGGCCCAAAGCGGGCTTCGGGCTTGGCCAGGAAGCCAAAGGTCAAGTATGGAGCGCCGCAGGCCCCAATAGCCTGCGGCCTTGGTCGACACGTGGCGGTTTGGACGTGGGCGTCCCTGCTTCCCCACGCTTCCTCGGCAACTGCCCGACTTGACAAGTCTCTGCGACATGCAAGGAATACCATAATTACATGTGATCGTGGGGGGCGCTGGTTGGCCTTCTCCTACTATAAATAAGGAGCGGGCAGAGCCCCCGTCGCTATTTCTGCCCATTCTGATTCTTCTTCCTCCTCTACTCCACCGCCGACATCGATGGTGCCCATCCGAAGGTTTTCTACTGCGGAGAAAGGAAAGACTCACCTCGACGGGCCGGCGCCGCGCCGAAAAAGAGGTCGGTTCACCGCCGCGACTCAGCAGCGATGCAGGTGGGGATGAGGCCTTGGTGCGAGCGACCTCCTCCTAGGTATCCGTTACCCATGTACGCCCAAGCCGAGGGCTCAGGAGGGAGAGGCGACGAGCGTCAGAGCGCACGCCTTGGCCAAGGTCGACGTGCCGCCGCGGCGCGGGTGACCGCCCCATGGGTCCACGCCACGGACTCCTTGCGCGAGCTTGTGCTGTGGGCGGCGATACACCCGAGCACTTGGATCCGCTTCCCGCGGTTCTTCTTTGATGTGGTGCCGCCAAAGGGACCCCTCAAGCTTTGGTTGCAGCATGCCGACTGCGACGCTCCGGCGACCGGAGAAAAGGTTGAAGCGGTCTCCTCCGGTAAGATCTTCATGTCCCGCGGCTGGGGTGAGGTCGCGCGGGTTTGCCGCACTGAGGGCGCTCTCACGATCCACTTCGATTACGAAGGCGCCTCCATGCTGTCCTTCAAGGTCGTTGATGCGGAGGGCAGCCGCCTGGAGTGCTGCCCTGCTGGGGAGCGCCAGGACGATGCGCGGTCCGCCTGCGGCCCCTCCAGCCGGAGCAATTCTTGGGAGTCCAGTGGTTCTCCTGAGCTCTACGAGACTTCGGAGACGAGCGACGACAGCTATGTGCCCCCGAGCTCTTGCCGTTCCTGGAGCAAGGCTGCAGCGTCCAGCCGCCGCCATCGCTGATCTGGATGGGGTTGGCACCGGCCTCCCATGGCCCACTGGTGATGATGACGTCGGCCGCGGGGGCGTGTAGATAGGATTCCCCTGAGTTCTCGTCTTTTGTTCCCTGCGAGGAATTGAGTAGTACCCCGTGAGGGCGCGTAAAGGGTCTGTAATGTCTTTTGTTGATATTATCCTTGTTACGGAAATTTGTGAACGCATGTCCTGTTTAGGCTCGGTCTCCCCTTTCCAACCTCGTGACGGCTCGTTGCTCTACGATGACAGGTCCCGGAACCCAGGCGAGCTGCAGCCCTCGCTGGTATGCCAGGTCGCGTGTCGTGGCCAAGGCCAAGAGGTGAGTGGCCCGAGGTCCAATAAGAGCTCCTGAGGTGCAATGCTCAGGAAGTCCCCTTTAGCGCTCAAGTAGACGTGGTAAGGTATGAAAGGGAGGTGGCGTTGCCACAACAGGACTGCGGCGAGCATGACCCCCAGACTCCAATGATTAGCCGGTCTGAGCGCGGGACTTATCTTGACGAGTCGGGGATGATTCTTCGCGATGCGCGAGGTTCGTGCGTACGCATCCGCAGAGTAGCCGGGTCAGGCCCATACGAGCCTCCCCCTCTTCCCCACACTCTCCTTCATGCTCTACGTCCTCAGGTCCCGGCCCTCGAGCGAGCTCAGCCGCCGCTGGTATGCCAGGTCGCGTGCCGTGGTCAAGGCCAAGGGGTGAGGGCTAGAGAGCCAGTAGGAGCTCCTGAGTCGCGATGCTCAGGCGCCCCTCTTTTAATGCGCAAGCGGATTGCATGTGAGAAGAGGGAGCTCGCGGTGCCGCCTGCTGTCATTCTCACGAGATTCCTGCAAGCCAGCACAAGAAGAAACACAGTTTGCCATCATGGTTGTCGGTCAGTCGCCGGTTGCTCCGCAAGGAAATAACGGCACTGAGGGCCTCGTGAGGTGACGTGCATGAGGCGCGCCGCGATCCAGAGCTCAGCCGCTCAGCCGCGATCCCGGGCGCGCTTTCCTATGCGATGGAGGGAGGCGCCCCAGGAGCGGTCGCCGATCCTGATCAGGCGCCGCTTGCCTACGGTCCTGATCGGTGTAGCTACTTCTTCTTCTTGGGGGTGGCCTCAGGGGGGGCACTCGCCCTTGCTGTCGGGGTCGTCCATTGCTGCAGCTTGGAAGGCACGCTCGAGGGAGCACACCGCATCTCTTTCTTCGCACGGGACTGTGATGATTCCGCCGCTTCCTGGCATCTTGAGGACATTGTAGCCGTGATGGGTCACCACCATGAACTTGGCCAAGGCTGGGTACCCGAGGATCGCATTATATGGCAAGCGGATGTAGGCGACGTCGAAGTCGATGAGCTCGGTGCGGTAGTTGTTGCGTTCTCCGAAGGTGACAGGGAGGCGGACCAGCCCTATTGGTGTGGTGGAACCGTCGGTCACTCGTGAGAAAGGCTTGGTAGGCTGAAGCTGGTCATACGGCACTTGGAGGTTGTCGGACGTGTCAATGGACAGGACGTTGAGCCCTGCGCCGCCGTCGATGAGGGTCTTGGTGACTTGCACGTTGCTAATGACTGGTGAACAAAGCATTGGGAGGACATCTGCAGTAGCTGTGCACTTGAGCTGATCTGCCGAACTGAACGTGATGGGGCACTTGGACCATCTGAGCGGGCGCGTGGCCTCGAGCTTGGGGAGGACTGCATTCACTTCACGAGCAAACTGCTTCAAGATACGCTGTGAGGCTGGGGTTTGAGCTCCGCCCAAGATGCAGG
Organism: Aegilops longissima; assembly: GCA_021605205.1. NCBI lineage: Eukaryota > Viridiplantae > Streptophyta > Magnoliopsida > Poales > Poaceae > Aegilops > Aegilops longissima. The sequence continues at coordinate 339,490,347 of CM038682.1, forward strand.
CGATAGCACGCGGCTCCTAAAGTCCCCAGCTCCCTCGTCTTGATGGTGGTCATCGTTCCTTCTTGGTGGTGGCGGTAGCAGAGGAAGACTGGCGTTGCCCTGAGGACGATCCTCACGCGGCTGATCCCTCCAGGCGCCCTCGCGAGGCTGATCCTGCCAGCGGTCCTCAGGAGGCTGGTCGTGCCACTCCTGGCGCGTGATACATCCATTTTGCATCATGCTTTTATATCGATATTTATTGCATTATGGGCTTTTATTACACATTATGTCACAATACTTATGCCTATTCTCTCTTATTTTACAAGGTTTACATAAAGAGGGAGAATGCCGACAACTGGAATTCTGGGCTGGAAAAGGAGCAAATATTAGAGACCTATTCTGCACAACTCCAAAAGTCCTGAAACTCCACGGAAGTCATTTTTGGAAATAATAAAAAATACTGAGTGAAGAAAATACCAGAGGGGGCCCACACCCTGGACACGAGGGTGGGGGGCGCTCCCTACCCCCCTAGGCGTGCCCCTTGCCTCGTGGGCTCCCTGGTGGCCCTCCGGTGCCCATCTTCTTCTCTATGAAGTCTTTCGTCCGAGAAAAAAATCTTAAGCAAGCTTTCGGGACGAGACTCCGCCGCCACGAGGCGGAACCTTTGCAGAACGAATCTAGGGCTTTGGCGGAGCTGTTCTGCCGGGGACACTTCTCTCCTGGAGGGGGAAATCATCGCCATCGTCATCAACAACGCTCCTCTCATCGGGAGGGGTCCAATCTCTATCAACATCTTCACCAGTCCATATGTTAAGATCATATGTTAAGATCCTTTATGCATATTAATACCCCTCTGATTATGAACATCAATATGCTTTGTGAGTAGTTACGTTTGTTCCTGAGGACATGGGAGAAGTCTTGCTATTAGTAGTCATGTGAATTTGGTATTCATTCGATATTTTGATGAGATGTATGTTGTCTCTCCTCTAGTGGTGTTATGTGAACGTTGACTACGTGAAACTTCACCATTATTTGGGCCTAGAGGAAGGCATTGGGAAGTAATAAGTAGATTATGGGTTGCTAGAGTGACAGAAGCTTAAACCCTAGTTTATGCGTTGCTTCGTAAGGGGCTGATTTGGATCCATATGTTTCATGCTATGGTTAGGTTTACCTTAATACTTCTTTTGTAGTTGCGGATGCTTGCGATAGGAGTTAATCATAAGTGGGATGCTTTTCCAAGTAAGAACAGCACCCAAGCACCGGTCCACCCACATCTCAAATTATCAAAGTACCGAACGCGAATCATATGAACGTGATGAAAACTAGCTTGACGATAATTCCCATGTGTCCTCGGGAGCGCTTTTCTCTATATAAGAGTTTATCCAGGCTTGTCCTTTGCTACAAAAAGGATTGGGCCATCTTGCTGCACTTTATTTACTTTTGTTACTTGTTACTCGTTACAAATTACCTTATCACAAAACTATCTGTTACCGATAATTTCAGTGCTTGCAGAGAATACCTTTCTGAAAACCGCTTATCATTTCCTTCTGCTCCTCATTGGGTTCGACATTCTTACTTATCGAAAGGACTACGATAGATCCCCTATACTTGTGGGTCATCAAGACTCTTTTCTGGCGCCGTTGCCGGGGAGTGAAGCACCTTTGGTTGGTGGAATTTGGTAAGGAAAAATTTATATAGTGTGCTGATTTTTACTGTCACTTGTTACTATGGAAAGTAATCCTTTGAGGGGCTTGTTGGGGGTATCTTCACCTAGACCTGTAGAGTAAAGAGTTCGTCCTCAACCTACTGAACCTAATGAAAATGAAAATGTCTACTTTGAAATTCCTGAAAATGTCTACTTTGAAATTCCTTCGGGTATGATAGAAAAACTGCTAGCTAATCCTTTTGCAGGAGATGGAACATTACATCCTGATGAGCACCTAATCTATGTGGATGAAGTTTGTGGATTATTTAAGCTTGCAGGTATGCCCGATAATGTAATCAAGAAGAAGATCTTCCCTTTATCTTTCAAGGGAGATGCATTGACATGTAATAGGCTATGTGATGATATGGGATCATGGGACTACAAACGGTTGAAATTGGAATTCCATCAGAAGTTTTATCCTATGCATCTTGTTCATCGTGACCGCAATTATATATATAATTTTTGGCCTACCGAAGGAGAAAGCATCGCTCAATCTTGGGGGAGGCTTAAGTCAATGTTATATTCATGCCCCAATCATGAGCTCTCAAGAGAAATGATTATTCAAAAATTTTATGCTCGACTTTTTGACAACAATCGCACCATGCTCAATACTTCTTGTACTGGTTCTTTTATGATGAAGACTATTGAATTCAAATGGGATTTATTGGAAAGAATTAAACGCAACTCTGAAGATTGGGACCTCGAGGAAGGTAAGGAGTCAGGTGTAACACCTAAGTTTGATTGTGTTAAGTCTTTTATGGAGACCGATGTTTTCCGTATCTTTCTGTGAATCTTTTGCTACTCATGTTGATCTCCCTAAGGAGAAGTGGTTTAAATATCATCCTCCCATAGAAGTAAAAGTAGTTGAACCTAATAAAGTTGAAGAAAAGACTATCACTTATAATGATCCTATTGTCCCTACTACCTATGTTGAGAAACCACCTTTCCCTATTAGGATAAAGGATCATGCTAAAGCTCCAACTGTGGTTTGTAAAAGTAATATTAGAACCTATACACCTCCTGAGCAAGTTAAAGTTGAACCAATATTGCTATTGTTAAAGATCTCTTGGCTGATAATATTGATGGGCATGTTATTTATTTCTGTGATGTGACTGCTAGAATTGCTAAACCTAGTGCGAAAGATAAATATAGACCCGTGGTAGGCATGTCTGTTATTTCTGTTAAAATAGGAGATCATTGTTATCACTGCTTATTTGATATGGGTGCTAGTACTAGTGCAATACCTATTGACTTATACAAAGAAATTATGCATGACATTGCACCAGCTGATTTAGAAGAAATCGATGATACCATTAAGCTTGCCAATAGACATACTATATCACCGATTGGGATTGTTAGAGATGTTGAAGTCTTGTGCGGGAAAGCTAAATATCCTGCTGATTTTCTTGTTCTTGGCTCCCCACAAGATAGCTTTTGTCCCATTATATTTGGTAGACCCTTCTCGAATATTGTCAATGCTAAGATAGACTACGAAAAGGATGTTGTTACTATTGGTTTGGGTGATATGTCTCATGAGTTTAATTTCTCCAAATTTCGTAGACAACACCATGAAGAGGAATTGCCTAGTAAGGATGCAATTATTGGTCTTGCTTCAATTGCCGTGCCTCCTAGTGATCCTTTAGAACAATATTTGCTAGACCATGAAAATGATATGTTTATGAATGAAAGAAGGGAAATAGATGAAGTATTCTTTAAACAGGGACCTATTCTGAAACACAATTTACCTGTTGAAATCCTAGGAGATCCTCCTCCACCCAAGGGTGATCCCATGTTTGAACTTAAACCATTACCTGCTACTCTTAAATATGCTTATCTTGATGAAAAGAAGATATATCCTGTTATTATTAGTGCTAACCTTTCAGAGAAGGGGGAAGAAAAATTATTGAAAACTCTGAAGAAGCACCGTGCTTCTATTGGATATACTCTTGATGATCTTAAGGGCATTAGTCCCACTCTATGCCAACACAAAATAAATTTGGAGAAAGATTCCAAACCAGTTATTGATCATCAATGACGGCTGAATCCTAAGATTAAAGAAGTGGTAAGAAAGGAAATACTAAAGCTCCTTGAGGCAGGTATAATCTATCCCGTTGCTGATAGTCAGTGGGTAAGTCTTGTCCATTGTGTCCCTAAGAAGGGAGGTATTACTGTCGTTCCTAATGATAAAGATGAAATGATTCTGCAAAGAATTATTACAGGTTATAGGATGGTAATTGATTTCCGCAAATTAAATAAGGCTAGTAAAAAAGATCATTACCCCTTGCCTTTTATTGATCAAATGCTAGAAAGATTATCCAAACATACATATTTTTGCTTTCTAGATGGTTACTCTGGTTTTTTTTTCTCTCAAATACCTGTGTAAGCTGATGATCAAGCAAAGACCGCTTTTACTTGCCCTTTCGGTACTTTTGCTTATAGGCGTATGCCTTTTGGTTTATGTAATGCACCTGCTACCTTTCAAAGATGCATGATGGCTATATTCTCTGACTTTTGTGAAAAGATTTGTGAAGTTTTCATGGACGATTTCTCCGTCTATGGATTCTCTTTTGATGATTGCTTGAGCAACCTTGATCGAGTTTTGCAGAGATGTGAAGAAACTAACCTTGTCTTGAATTGGGAGAAGTGCCACTTTATGGTTAATGAAGGCATTGTCTTGGGGCATAAAATTTTTGAAAGAGGTATTGAAGTTGATAAAGCTAAAGTTGATTCTATTGAAAAGATGCCATGTCCCAAGGAGATCAAAGGTATAAGAAGTTTCCTTGGTCATGCCGGTTTTTATAGGAGGTTCATTAAGGACTTCTCAAAATTTTCTCGGCGTCTGACTAATCTATTACAAAAAGATATACCATTTGTCTTTGATGATGATTGTGTAGAAGCATTTGAAATACTTAAGAAAGCATTGATTTCTGCACCTATCATTCAGCCACCTGATTGGAATTTACCCTTTGAAATTATGTGTGATGCTAGTGATTATGCTGTAGGTGCTATTCTAGGGAAAAGTATTGATAAGAAATTAAATGTTATTCAATATGCTAGTAAAACTCTAGACAATGCCTAGAGAAATTATGCCACTACTAAAAAAGAATTCTTAGCAGTTGTATTTGTTGTGATAAGTTCAGACCTTATATTGTTGATTCTAAAGTAACTATTCACACCGATCATGCTGCTATTAAATATCTTATGGAAAAAAGATGCTAAACCTAGACTTATTAGATGGGTTCTCTTGCTACAAGAATTTGATTTACATATTATTGATAGAAAGGGAGCTAAGAACCCCGTTGCAGACAACTTGTCTAGGTTAGAGAATGTTCTTGATGACCCACTACCTATTGATGATAGCTTTCCTGATGAACAATTAAATGTCATAATTGCTTCTCGTACTGCTCCATGGTATGCCGATTATGCTAATTACATTGTTGCTAAATTTATACCACCTAGTTTCACGTACCAGCAAAAGAAAAAGTTTTTTTATGATTTAAGACATTACTTCTAGGATGACCCACATCTTTATAAAGAAGGAGTAGATGGTGTTATTAGACGTTGTGTACCTGAGCATGAACAGGAATAGATCCTATGCAAGTGTCACTCCGAGGCTTATGGAGGACACCACGCTGGAGATAGAACTGCGCATAAGGTATTGCAATCCGGTTGTTATTGGCCTACTCTCTTCAAGAATGCTCGTAAGTTTGACTTATCTTGTGATGAATGTCAAAGAATTGGTAACATTAGTAGAGGACAAGAAATGCCTATGAATTATTCACTTGTTATTGAACCATTTGATGTTTGGGGCTTTGATTACATGGGACCTTTTCCTTCCACTAATGGGTATACACATATTTTAGTTGTTGTTGATTACGTTACTAAGTGGGTAGAAGCTATTCCAACTAGTAGTGCTGATCATAACACTTCTATTAAAATGCTTAAAGAAGTTATTTTTCCGAGGTTTGGAGTCCCTAGATACTTAGACAGATGGTGGTTCACATTTTATTCATGGTGCTTTTCGTAAAATGCTCGCTAAGTATGATGTTAATCATAGAATCGCATCTCCTTATCACCCACAGTCTAGCAGTCAAGTAGAATTGAAGAATAGAGAGCTTAAATTAATTTTGCAAAAGACTGTTAATAGATCTAGAAAAAATTGGTCCAAGAAACTTGATGATGCATTATGGGCCTATAGAACTGCATATAAGAATCCTATGGGTATGTCTCCGTATAAAATGGTTTATGGAAAAGCATGTCACTTACCTCTCGAATTAGAACATAAGGCATATTGGGCTATTAAAGAGCTCAATTATGATTTCAAACTTGCCGGTGAGAAGAGGCTATTTGACATTAGCTCACTTGATGAAATGGAGAACCCAAGCTTATGAGAATGCCAAATTGTTTAAAGAAAACGTTAAAAGATGGCATGAAAAAAGGATACAAAAGTGTGAGTTTAATGTAGGTGATTATGTATTATTATACAACTCTCGTTTAAGATTTTTTGCAGGAAAACTTCTCTCTAAATGGGAAGGTCCTTACATTATCGAGGAGGTCTATCGTTCCAGTGCCATAAAAATCAACAACTTCGAAGGCAAAAATCCGAAGGTGGTGAACGGTCAAAGAATCAAACATTATATCTCAGGTAATCCTATAAATGTTGAAACTAATGTTATTGAAACCATAACCCCGGAGGAATACATAAGGGACACTCTCCAGAACTTTTTAGACTCCGAAAAGGAATAGGTATGTGGTACGGTAAGTAAACTGACTCCAAAACAGTTCTAATGGCAAATTTTCTCTGTTTTGGAATATTTAGAAAAATAGAAAAATAAGAAGCAGTCCGGGAAGGACACGAGGCCTCCACGAGGGTGGAGGGCGCGCCCTACCCCCCTGGGCGCGCCCCCTGCCTCGTGGGCACCTCGTGCGCTCTCCGGACTCCGTTTTCTTGCATGATACTCCTTTCGGTCGGTAAAAATTCATTATATAATCTCCCAAAGGTTTTGACTCTTGTATCACGCAAATATCCTCTGTTTTCATTTTGAGCTGTTTTCCTGACAGGTCTAGAACATCATGACGTCTCCAAGCGCCCCCAAAGACAAGTTCTTCAAGAAGGTCATCAACCCCTGCCTCGCGGAGGTGCTGCAACACCCTCAAACCATTGATATGCGTGATTGGTTGCTGCACATCCGCGATGTTGAGGGACCAAGGAGGACCGGAAGCGTGGAGACAAGGGTCGAGGCAATGGAGCAACAAGTTTTCAAGTGCCAGGAGATGGCGGAGCATGGACTTGACTCCAATCACATAATGATCACGAAGTTCACCAACAACCACAAGCTGGATGCCAAGGACATTGGGGAGTCCATCTTCAAGCTCCACGAGAAAATCGAGCACCTCCAAGCCCAAATCTATGACCTGCAAAACCAAAACCGTGAGTATGAATATAGATTCAAGAGGATGAGTTTGGCTGCAAATTTTAGGATCCCGGAGACTCGATCATCCTTCTATGATGGTGAGCCTATGCCTTGGAAGATGGACGACAAGCCTACATCATCAACAACCTGTTCACCAGCAAAAGAGATATAATCACATGGGTATGGGCACTCCCCTTGGCAACTGCCAAGCTTGGGGGAGGTGCCTCGGTATCGTATCACCATCACACTCCTATCTTTACCGTTTTTCTTAGTTTGATCCTTTTAGTAATATCTTGATCTAGTAGAATAAAGTTTTTGGTATGATCTAGTTTTGAGTTTTGCTTTATGATCTTTCTATGTAATCGAGTCCATGAGCTATATATAATAAAGATTAGTGTTGAGTCAAGGGCTTGATTATCTTGCTATGATCTTGAGTGAATAAAAGAAAAAGAAAGAATATATAGAAACAAAGAGATCATATTGAACTTATGGAGAGTAATGACTTCACATAGAAAGAGTATGATGATTAAAAGTGGTTGAGAGTTGACAAACATAGTTTTGGTCATCGTTGCAATTAATAGGAAGTAATAAAGAAAGAGAGGTTTCACATATAAATATACTATCTTGGACATATTTTATGATTGTGAGCACTCATTAAAGTATGACCTGCTAAAGAGTTGATGTTGGACAAGGAAGACAATGTAATGGGTTTTGTTTTCTTATATCTTGAAACATGTGGACATATTTTTTTTGAGGGGGTTAGACAGTAGGAAAGGCTCCTACTGCATTTGTATTGCTAATTCACAACCAGCCAAGGTTACAAGTGTTACCTTGCGTATGTACAAGTGGGGGAAGAGCGGAATGCTAGAAGAGAAACAAGGGGGCGTAGTCGATCGAATGTACAGCACAACTAAGCTATAGAGCTAAGTATGTCAGCCACCAGCTTCTTTTTGTTGTTGGGCATCCTGTAGGCAATGTTAGCAAAATCTCTCCTGAATCTTGCCTCCTAGGATGGAATTGATGGGTCAATCTTGCAAAAGTAGTTGTTGTTCCTTTCTTTCCAAAGGCTCCACGCTGCCACCAAGAAAACTTCCATGGCCATCTTCCTGGGATTCAAGGTCTTGAAGTGTGTCATGAGGTCGAGTCTGTCACCTTGTGACGGCCAGAGGATGTTGAGCTTGTTCCAGCATGTGTTACTAAAGGTGCAATGGAAAAAGAGATGTTCAACCGTTTCTTCCACATTTTGTCCACAAAGTAGGCAGTCCAAATTGGTGCCAATGTTGTAATGTCTTCTTTTTAGCATGTTTCTTGTATTAAGGCGATCCGAGAGGAGAAACCAACCGAAGACCTTAATTTTAGGGATGCACTTGGTCTTCCACAGCCAATGGTAGGCATCATGAGCAATTATCTCTCTGAAGTAGAAGGTGTAGTAGGCCGTGGTTTTAAAGACCGCCGACCCCCAAGTGCAGAACCAGGCATCTTTGGAGTCAGTTATTGTGGCGGCGCTAACATTTGTTTGGAGAGCTCGCAATTCATCAAATGCTTGTACCGAGAGGGGCAAGACAAAAGCCTGGTTAAGATGGGTGATGGAGAGAAATTCCCTCGTTGAGGCATCTTCATTACTCGAGAAGGAGAAAGCACGCGGGTATGTGTCTGCCAAAATGGAGTTGTTCCAATCGTCCTTCCAGAATAAAACGGTGTCACCCGCACCAATCTTAACATTGGTGATCCCTCGGTAGATGGGCATGAGCTGAATGAGTTGTCGCCACCAGAAAGAGCCACAAGGGGCAGCTGCATGGGGGACAGTGGAAGCATAGTACGTGTCCCAGACAAGGTGCACCCAGGGTGCGTCAAACTTGTTGTAGAACTTGTGGAGTAGCTTTAGAAGCATTGCATCATTCTGAACCTTGAGATTAAGAACTCCGAGGCCATCGTTTTGTTTTGGTCGACACACCATATCCCAGGCCGCAAGAGAGTTACTTTTCTCACCATCTTCTGTTTTTTTGGTCCAAAGGCCATGTCTTCGAATCTTGTCAAATTGCTCAATGATCTTAGGTGGGAGTTTAAGGATTCCCATGGGGTAAATCGCCAACGAGGTGATGAGATAATTCATGAGAGCCAGTTTGCCCGCATACGACATAAGCGACAGCGCTGCGGTGATTATTCTCTCAGCCTTGCAGACCCATGGAGTTAAGTCAAGGACTGTGGGTTTGGACGTGCCTAGTGGTAAGCCCAGATACGTGAATGGCAGTTGTGCACAGGTGCATCCGAAGATGTCAGCAATATCCTTGTACGTTTCCTCCGGAGTGTTCAAAGGAATAAGTGTTGACTTGTGGAAGTTAATGTGCAGCCCCACCGAATCCGCGTAATCCGTAAGAATCTGTTTCATGCAGGTCGCTTGGAGACGACAGGCCGGCATTACAATGATTGTGCCGTCCGCGTATTGAATGACCGGGAATTGATTGTCATGGCCAGAGGGAATCAGCAGACGTAGATTGTTGTTATGCATGGCGTCATTAATGGCCGTTTGGAGTAAATCCGCGGCGAGTACAAAGAGCGAGGGGGACAGCGGGTCGCCTTGACGGATGCCACATTTGCACCAAAAATGTTTGCCTGGGACCCCATTAAGTAGCACGGAGGATTTACCTGAAGAGGTTATGCATTTAAACCAGGCAATCCATTTGTCATTGAATCCCATACTCTTCATAATCTGTAAGATCGCTGAGTGTTGCACCGTGTCAAAAGCTTTGGCGAAGTCGAGTTTAAGCAAAACAATCTCTCGCTTAGATGCTTGGCATTGATGTATGTACTCAAAGGCCCAGGCTAAGCAATCATTGATGGTGCGGCCCTTAAGGAAGCCATATTGATTCTGATGTACGATTTGCAGGATGATTTTCTGTAAGCGATTAGCGAGAAGTTTTGTGATCAACTTAATGCAGCAGTTGAGTAACATAAAAGGTCGGAAATCATTGACCGTTTCTGGAGATCTGGTTTTTGGGATGAGGGTAATATGACCATAGTTGAGGCTTTCCAGATTGAGATCGCCCTCATGAAATTCCGCACAAAGACGATAGAAGTCGTCTTTTATCACCGGCCAACAATCTTTGAGAAAGGCACCGTTGAAGTCGTCGGGGCCACGGGCCCGGTCAGGAGGCATTTCATTAACTACAGCATCAATCTCATGTGTAGTGAAGGGAGTGGTGAGGCTTTCGAAATCCACATTGTCACGTAGCATCCGGGAGAGGTTGAATTTCATTTGTGGTGGCTTCGTTTTCCCCAAACGAGCTTTGAACGCCTCAAACAAAATAGACTCTTTTCCAGCATGGTCCTCTACCACGATGTCATCATTGATTTTCAAGCTGGAAATGAAGTTTTTGCGGTATCGTTCCGTGGCCACCGCTTGGAAGAATTTAGAGTTCTCATCCCCAAATTTATCCAACGAATAGTGCATCGTTTCTTCCAGTAATCTTTTTGATGTTGAAGGAGTCTGATCAGATGTTTTTTGAGAATGGATTGAAAGTTATGCTCTTGTCGTGTCAACACACGGCGATCAGCAATGTGGTCTATCTCAAGGAGAGCTTTATTAGTATTAGCAATGGCCATCTTAAGCCTTGAAATTTTCTTGCTCCACTGACTGAGGGCATGTCTCAAAATTTTAAGCTTTTGGAAGAGGCTTGTAGCAGCATTAGCAGATTTACCAAATTTGAGTGGTCTACTCCAAGCATTGGAAACAACCTCCATGAAACCAGGGTGTGCAATCCAAAAAGTTTCAAACCTGAAAATTTTGCTTTTAGGAATGTTGTTTTGAATGACCACAGAGCAAGGCGTATGATCTGAGACTGGATGCCCAAGGGGATTAACCATGGTGTTCGGAAAAGAGGAGGTCCAATTGAGGGTGGTGAAAAACTAGTCAAGTTGCTCAAGTAATGGATTTTGTTGCATATTATCGGCTTCCGCATGAGGACAAGCGAGGTCTAAGCTTGGGGGAGTTGATATGTCCATTTTGCATCATGCTTTTATATCGATATTTATTGCATTATGGGTTGTTATTACACATTATGTCACAATACGTATGCCTATTCTCTCTTATTTTACAAGGTTTACATAAACAGAGAGAATGCCGACAGCTGGAATTCTGGGCTGGAAAAGGAGCAAATATTAGAGACCTATTCTGCACAAATCCAAAAGTCCTGAAACTCCACGGAAGTTATTTTTGGAAATAATAAAACATACTGAGCGAAGAAAATACCAGAGGGGGGGCCACACCCTAGACACGAGGGCGGGGGCGGTGCCCTGCCCTCCTGGGCACGTCCCCTGCCTTGTGGGCCCCTGGTGGCCCATTGGTGCCCATCTTCTGCTATATGAAGTCTTTCGTCCCAGAAAAAATCATAAGCAAGTTTTCGGGACGAGACTCCGCCGCCACGGGGCGGAACCTTGGCGTAACCAATCTAGGGCTCTGGCGGAGCAGTTCTGCCGGGGACACATCCCTCCGGGAGGGGGAAATCATCGCTATCGTCATCACCAATGCTCCTCTCATCGGGAGGGGGCCAATCTCCATCAACATCTTCACCAGCACCATCTCCTCTAAAACCCTAGTTCATCTCTTGTATCCAATCCTTGCCTCTAAGTATGAGATTGGTACCTGTAGGTTGCTAGTAGTGTTAATTACTCCTTGTAGTTGATGCTAGTTGGTTTATTTGGTGGAAGATCATATGTTCAGATCCTTTATGCATATTAATACCCCTCTGATTATGAACATGAATATGCTTCGTGAATAGTTACGTTTGTTCCTGAGGACATGGGAGAAGTCTTGCTATTAGTAGTCATGTGAATTTGGTATTCGTTCGATATTTTGATTAGATGTATGTTGTCTCTCCTCTAGTGGTATTATGTGAACGTCGACTACATGACACTTCACCATTATTTGGGCCTAGAGGAAGGCATTGGGAAGTAATAAGTAGATGATGGGTTGCTAGAGTGACAGAAGCTTAAACCCTAGTTTATGCGTTGCTTCGTAAGGGGCTGATTTGGATCCATATGTTTCATGCTATGGTTAGGTTTACCTTAATACTTATTTTGTAGTTGCGGATGCTTGCGATTGGAGTTAATCATAAGTGGGATGCTTGTCCAAGTAAGGACAGCACCCAAGCACCGGTCCGCCCACATATCAAATTAACAAAGTACCAAACGTGAATCATATGAACGTGATGAAAACTAGCTTGACGATAATTCCCATGTGTCCTCGGGAGCGCTTTTCTCTATATAAGAGTTTGTCCAGGCTTGTCCTTTTCTATAAAAAGGAATGGGCCATCTTGCTGCCCTTTATTTACTTTTGTTACTTGTTACTCGTTACAAATTACCTTATCACAAAACTATTTGTTACCGATAATTTCAGTGCTTGCAGAGAATACCTTGCTGAAAGCCGCTTATCATTTCCTTCTGCTCCTCATTGGGTTCTACACTCTTACTTATCGAAAGGACTATGATAGATCCCCTATACTTGTGGGTCATCAGCACGGGCCGCGGTCATCCCAGCGTCCGCCACCATGTCCTCCTCCTCGGTCGTAGCCCCGGTCGTTGCGCTAGGGGCGTCGACCGAAGCGTGCTTCTAGAATGGCTCTGAGCTCCTGGCAGTCGCTGGTGTTGTGGCTATGCAGGTTATGGAAGGCGCAGAACAGTCGACTGCTCTTGGATGACTTGGGCTGGTCCCTGCCGTGCTTCGTGTCCGGCACCGCCGTGAGCACAGCTGCTCCCTTACGCTTTACGTCCTTGGCCTTGGCTTTCTTCTCCTCCGGGTAAGCAGTCGGGAGCTCGAGGAGGGAGAGGCGCCCCTCCTCAGCTCTTGCGCACTTGGTCGCCAGGTTGAACTGCTCCAGAGATGTGCACAGCTCCTCGTGGATGGCGAGCTCCTCTTTCATATTGACGTCACAGACGCCATCAGAGAACGCAGAGATGACGGCCTCGTCCGTTACCTTAGGAATCTTGAGGCGAACGTTGTTGAAGCGCTGGATGTATTTCTGGAGGGTCTCTCCTGGTTGTTGCTTGATGCGTGTAACACCCCAAAATTTTAACCTTGTTTTGTTAATTAAAATTTTGCGAGGAAATTAAAACTTTTACTTTCTGGGCTCCCTTTTGATTTTTTTGAAACATTTCCTTCCTTTTTATCATGGAGTTATTTCCTTCAGTGAAAACTTTTCAAATATGTTATTGGACTTGTTTATCCTCTCAAGAGGAATCTTTTCTTTTCTTCAGAGGAGTTAATTATATAATAATCTCCTTAATCTTCTTTTTTTTTGAAAAATGGTTTCCCATGACTTTTTTTTGGGTCCTATTTGGACTGCAACCCTTTTATAAATTCATTCAAAAATCACACCAAAATTTGGAGATGTCATGTGATGTTTTTAAAACACTTTTATGCAAAAAGATATTTCATTCCTTGGATATTTTGAGCTCTATATCATATTTTCAAATCTGGTCCAGTGAGCAGTTTTACACTACAACCCATTTAAATATTTCTTTAAAGCTTCTACCAAAATTATGGGATGTCAGTAGGAGCATATTATTCAACTTTATGCAAAAACCCAGTGATGTTCTTTGAAAAAATTGAGTGGATCAACCTCTTTTCCATTCTGGTCCAACTTGAGGATTTGTATAGCAACCACTTCTTTAGCTTGCTCCTTTTGCTGTGATTCCTTTTCCTACTTGTGGCCCTTCCTGCTAGAACCTTAAGTCCAAGAGGTTGGACTCATTGGAGCAATTCTAGTACATGCAATCATGCCCTGTTCTTTCTGTCCAGAACTGAAGTTTTGCAAAACTTGCACTAGCAAGTTTCTTCTTTTGGCAAACTAACCTCACCACCCTCTCTTTCATCTAAAGAGACCCCACTCTGGAAGTTTTGATCACCCCAAGTACTTCCTAGATGCCTCTAGCATTTTGTCGAGCACCCTGTGTGCATGAACAGATTTGGCATGGTTGAAGGTTTTTTGTTGTGAACTTTTCCCTTGCCTCAAACCAAGTTGTCCAGTAGCCTTCTGCATGTCTCTAACCTAATCATGTGGATTTGCAGTGGCTCTCTAGCAACCTTAGATGCCCTGGCATTTCGTCGAACGAGTGTCGTGCACGCCCAGAGCGCGAGCAGAGCACGCGTTTTGCACGTGCCGCGCCCGAGCCACCACGTCGCGCCCCTGGTTTTGCCCGCACCGCAGAGCCGCGCCACGCACTCTCCCTCTCACCGCATCACACCAAGTAGCCCTGGTGCCCTGCAGCACCGCCGACAGAGCCCCTTGGCGGCACGCCGGCGTCCGCAGCGCATCTCTGTCAGGTCGGTGCCGCCCAAGCCTCAGCTGCTCGCCACCTGCCCCTGGAACAGCTCAGCCTCATCCTCTCGCGCGTCCTCTAGCTCTCGTCATCGCCACGACGCCCTGCCGCTACAGGGAGGCGGTTCGCCGGTGAACTTATCCACGGCCGCCGCAAACCAACCTCGTTGCGCTATTAAAAGAGGCCGCCGAGCACGTTCCGTTCACTAGGCAGCCTCAGCATGCCTAGTTCTTCCGTGGCAGCCAATCGACCTTGGGAGGTCTTCTTCTCCACCTCCGGCAACTACAGCCGCCACCACTGCCCCGGCCATTCCGGCGCCACCAGAGCCTCCCCCTCTCCACTCTCTTCACCAGGAACCCCCTCTCCCCCTCGTGGATCCATCCCCCTGCTCGATTTTGATCGGGACTCGCCGCGGGAGAAAAATCACTTTGCCCGACGGCCACCGTCCGCTGCGAAGCTCGCCGCCGGCAGCTCCGTCCACCCCAGAGACCGTAGCGACTACCGGAGTGACCGCCTCGATCACCTGAGCCTGCAGGTGACCTCCGTTTCCCGAACGGTGCCGCCATTCGCTGGCGAGCATCGTCGTAGTCCCGCCTCCGCTCGGGGCAGAGGAAGTGGAGGGAGGTCGACTAGTCAAACCTGACCAGTGGGTCCCCCGGGCCCACTGTCAGTGACTCACGCGCCGTCCACGCTGGTGTAAGTGGAAGCGTAGAATCCAAAGTACGTCTTCGACATGTACCGTTTCTGGTTTCTTTTTGTTTTTTTTTTAAAAACCAGATTTTACCACAACTTTGACTGCCTATAACTTTTTAATGATAACTCCAAATGAATTGATTCTCTTTCCTACCTCTCTAAAATTTTGTCTAGTCTATTTTAAGATTTATTTGAACATTTTTCAAGACAACTTTTTGTGCTATTTTAAATTTGTGTTTTAATTCAAAAAAAATTAAATAGGACTTTGGAGAGAGAGAAGCAAACTTTCAAAAGTTTTGGAGTGCACCCTGCCTTTCCACATATTGAAGGCAAGCATTCTGAAACCTGGCATAATATTTTGCATGCATTGTTTGACACGATTATGGCACCACCTCAATACGTGGAACTCGTTATTTTATGTGGTGATGTGATCGTTTGCATAAATGCTTATTTGAAATTTCCTTGCTGTTGGAAATGGACATGCTTGTGATAATGATCATCCTCGTATGCCTTTCGTGCCTACCGGAAGGAAAATGGGAAAGTCTGTGTCTTGGGTAGACCCGAGCTTGTCCCTAGTTCCTCGTCGAGACGAGTGTGTCCGGCATGGCATGAGGGGTATGATGAGTGGTGATTCTATCTATTGGGTTGAAATATATTCGTTATGCTAATCATGCAGGGAATGCTTAAACCTCCTGAGTCGACCATAGATCGAGTCTTGTTCCAGTAACCCCCATATTTGTTTCGTACTACCACTTGGCTCTACAACAAGTAAGTGCAGTTCGAAGAAATCGTCAACCCTTTCCAGCACACACCGTCAGAGAGGCCATGGTGGAAGATACGGTTGTAGCTGGTAGGCGAGCCACCTGGTCCGGGGCATGGGTGTTTCGGTTGAGACCGAGAGGAGGCCACCCTTAGAGTGCACGATATAAATTTGATCCCATGCTATGCGAGGTTGTAGCCTCCCACTTAGAGTTTTGCTTAACAAGTGTAGTGGGTGATTCGGACACGGTAAGTTAAGCTGGTGTGTGCAAGTTAGGTGTGTTTTCAACTAAAAGGCCGTGAAGCGGAATTAGTCCCGATGGACTAAAGGAATCCATTACTCGTGGGTAAAGAGTACACCCTCTGCAGAGATTAAACCTATTGAATAGCCGTGTCCATGGTTAAGGATTACGATGCAGGATGGGTCGGTGTCGGTCTTAGTGTCGGTCTTGGAGGACTGTTAAACCAAACTTGGATCTTGACTTGTGACTTGTGATGATCATGATTATTATTTTGTTATGGACTAACTCGTTATATTATTTGATTTATCGAGTATCCCTGGGATGGTTCTACCTCACAGGTATTCACTTTGTGATTATTTATAAGCCCTCTATGTGGTGTCATTTGAGGCGCCAATGATGGCATGCTTGTTATTCATTTACTTTATAAGCCCTTTATGTGGTGTCGTTGAGATGCCCGATTGTGGCATGCTTGCTATTCATTTACTTTATAAGCCCTTTATGTGGTGTCATTTGAGGCGCCTGACTCGTGGCATGCTTGTTATTCATTTACTTTATAAGCCCTTTATGTGGTGTATTTGAGGCCTCGACCGTAACATGCTTGTTATTCATTTACTTTATAAGCCCTTTATGTGGTGTCACTTTGAGGCCTGATTGTGGCATGCTTTTTATTCATTTACTTTATAAGCCCTTTATGTGGTGTATTTGAGGCCTGATCGCGTGGCATGCTTGTTATTTATTTTACTCTATAAGCCCTTTATGTGGTGTCGCTCCGACGCCCGACTGAGGCATGCTTGTTATTTACCATCAATTCGAGACGTCGCTCCAGACATCCGAATGGTGCATTTTATTCCTACTCTGTCATTACATATTCGTTGTTACTTATTAATAACCTGCATGCATGCATCAAGGGTTTTATTTTTATGACTGACGTTGTGATCTCAGAATATTTTCAAAGCATGATTATCGGTTGTTATATTATACCTGTGTTCATAATGTTTGCGAGTACATTCAAAGTACTCACTAGCTTGTCCCTGGCTATTGTCTTGGCCAGATTTCCTGCTTGGAGAAGAGCGTTGCGACGACAGCTCCGGAACCTAAGCAATGGTGATAGCAGCCTCACGAAGATAGGAGTTATCCTGGTCAGCTGTTCCTATGGGAAATGGAGTCCCATAGACGCTGATGTTCCACAAACCGCTTCCACCATCAACCACTAGAACCCATTTGTTGTACTCATAGACCAGAATGGTCTTGTACCACATATTTTGTATTTTGCTTGGAATTTCTGTATCAAGTTGGTGCCTCATCAGCTAACAGTTATCACAGGGCTGGTGAGCTGGCAACGCCATTCTGGAATTTATTACCGGAAAACCGGTCGCCACAATCGGCCTTGGTCACCCATGCCGTGAGCGATCGTGAGTGCCCCTAAGTTGGAAACGAAACAGTTGTGCATCTCATCCCAGGAGGAGATCGATTCTGGAGGCAGGTTCAGGAGCCAGGAGCGGGCGCCATCCTTGAGAGCCATGAGGAACCAGTTCGCCATGACCTTTTCGTCGCCGTTGGCCGCCTCGAAGCTCAGCTTGTAGAGCTGTAGGAACTCCGTGGGGTCGGGGGTGCCATCGTAGCGAGGCGGCAGGTCCGGCTTGAACTTGACAGGCTAGGCGACGCTACGTAGCTCAGGGGTGAATGTGCGGCAGCCCGCCGTGGTCACAGGGACTCGACGCTGGTGGAGAACTTGTTCTTGATGGGGTCCGCGCACCGCCACCGCAGGTGTCGTGCGGTCTTGCCGTGGTGGTGCAGGGAGCGCGGGGGCATTTTCTCGTGGCCGTGGGACCTCTTGGCAGCTTCTTTCTTCTTGCACAGGCGCCGGACGCGGCAAGTCGCGCCGTGGGGCCGCTCGCCTTGGCGCCAAGACTTAGTCTTGGCGCAGAGGTGGTGGAGGCGCTCCATGGGCCACACCGCCCATTGCTGACGGAGGACGAGGGAGCGAGAGGGATGGCGCAGGGGAACCCCCTGCGGCACTGACAAGCTCGGCGATGCGGTTGAGCCAGTCCTCGTAGAGGTCGTCGATGGGGCGGTAGCGTAGGAGCTCGCGCGCCATGCACAGAGCAGCCTACGCATCCACGGGAGCACGACGAGCATGGGATAACGAACCAGCCGGGGTCAGCTATGGAGTGGCGGTGTGGCTTTCGGCGTTTTGGGAACGGGGGTCCCCAGACTTGCCTACGTGCGGCCTACAGGGTGGCTCAAGTGGGGGCCCACCACGGCCCATCTTCATCAGCTCAAGCTCAAGACCCTCGCGAGGGGCCAAGCCTCGCGGGGCGGACGACGGGATGCTTCCTCAGAGGCAGCCTCATCGAGCAGGCTCGCGAGGCCGGAGAGATCAAGGCGGGGTACCTCGCGAGGAGCCCGTGGCCATAAGCCATGACGATCGAGACCCGAGTGAGCGCCCGGCTCTCTGTGATGTCCTTGTTTCCCTTTTGGTGCAAAGGGGCAAGCCTGGCCAAGGCATCGGCAAAGGTT